>JBBMKA010000026.1:17658835-17671450 GCA_037833695.1 Sechiopsis laciniata
TAACTTGACCGCACAGTCACAAACATAAAAGAAATCAAGCAAATAAATATAAGCCTAATAAGTTAATTGACAACTCTTGCAAGTTATATTTTTCTTGCAATAATTTTATATGCGAATGGGAATTTTGGAAGGTGGGAGAGAAATGGAGGTTGAGTAAGGACATGAAATATGAAAAGAAAAAAAAAAACAGTTTTTTTTCAAATGATAATTTTGTCTTTTTCATTTTTCACTTAATTTTTTTTAGTATAAATTGAAGGAAGATGACAACCAATCATACTTAAAGAATGTGATTTGATTAATTGATAATTTAAGGAGATAATTGTTACCGATATCATAATATAAAAGAGTGGTTTGTACGATTTTCTAAAAAACCCATGAATTGGAAACCTTTATCCACATTGTTGAAATAAAAAACATAATTAAAAAACAAATATCAAGAATTACGTGATTTTTAAAAAATTCAAAATGATATAATTACGTGAAATTTGATCTTTGTTTTGTTTTGTAAACGTGTGTTTGTTTATGACTTTGTATTGTTGCAGAAAAAATAAATATCAATGACTTACGTATGATGTGGGTTTTTTATTTGCTAATTTTTAAGGTAACTGGTTCAAATCTTTTTACACTATAATGAACTATTAAAATACCATTTTGATCTCTAAACTATGAACTATTAATTTTGAAAAATATAAAGAAAACTACGTAATATTTATTTCTTATCCTAAGTATTATAACAATTCTAACAACCCTAACAATCTAATAGTTCCTGCAAGTTGGACGACATAGACAGAATCCAAACTTGAGGTAGAAGAAAAGATATTTTATTAGTAGCAAATTAATCTAATGAAAAAGATGAGGAAAAAAAACAACCAAAATAAATAAGAATAAAAAACACGCGCCAATTTAGGAAGACCGCAGTGCCTTTGGGAATTTGGGAAGACCGCAGCCAACAATTGGATAGAGAAGATGGAAACAATTGGGTAGAGATAGAGAAGAGGGAAACAATTGGGAAGAGAAGAGGGAAACAATAAGGAAAAGAAGTGTCAATTGGAAAATAATTGAGAAGAGAAGAGATCGTAATATTTATATGTGGGTCAATATTTAAACGGGAAACCAAATCTTAAAATAGTAAAATATCTCTTAAACTCCAAGTATCCTAACCATTTTAACAACCCTAACAATGGACGTAGTTCTATTTTAATTTCTAAACTTTCAAATGTCTAATTTTAATTTTTTTTTTTAATGTCCAATTTTATTCCCTAATTTTAAAAAAACAATGACTTCTGCTTCTGTTTAAGCTCACTTTGGGCATCTTCTTCTTCCTTTTATTCCAAGTCTCATCCCACCCCAAATCTCACATCATCTTTTTATTTAAAAATTTAAATAAATTAAATCAACTCCTCACAAAATCCAACTTTTTCCAAAATATCGTTTTCTTCAAGCTCCTAAATAATGGCAGAATTAAAAAAAAAATCCTCAAAATCCCAACTTATTTCATTTCTTTCTATTACAATTGTGCCAAGCGAAAATGACATAGGAAGAATTCCCATTTTAAATTTATGGACGTGAAAAGTGGGGGAAAATATCAAAATGAAAATCTACATTTTCATTGGAATATTGGATGAAGAAACTCAACTTCACTACTTAGAATCTATGACACTTTGTGGTGGTGGTCTTTGCTTAGAACCTTCCATCAATTTCAATTGGATGGAGAACTCTTCCACTCACTCTTTTATTGCTTCATTTTAGAGTGAAAAAGTGTAGATAGAAACAAAATTAAGAAAAGGAAAAATGAGGAATGAAATATCAATTTATTTTTCTCATTTATTTATGGGATGGAGGATTCTGATCATATTACACTAGAAATGTTCACGGAGCGAGGTGGGGTTGGGGAATGACTTCCTCGTCCCCTCCGTCCGCCCACCAAAATAAATCTTCGTCCATGTGAAATTAGATCGGGGCCGCAATTCCTAAGAAATTTTTACCCTCAATTCTTTTTCCTTTTTTAATTTTTAATTTATATATATATATATATATATATATTGGAATTTTTTTTAAAAATATATCTATCAAATTTCAACCATATTGTTAATTATTAAGAAAAAATATTCATTTGCATATATAATTAAAAAAATGTTTTTATTTAAAAATTAAAGTAATAAAATGAGAGAAAAATAATTTTTAATAAAAATAATAATAAAATTGTAAATGGGATTGGAGAAACGGGGATGAGAATATATTTTCGTCCTCGGCTACATTTAGCCCATGGAAAAATTTACTTTTTCTTAGCATTCTCTATTCCCTTGGAAGCCACAAAAATAAACATCTGTGCACTTATTTGAGGAGAGAGAAAAGAATGAGAGAGAAGCGGCCAAAAGAGCCGGAGAGAGAGGAGGAGAGAAATATGAAGGAAGATAATAAGGACTATTTTTTAAAAGTCGAGAGACTAAAATTAAACATTAAAAATTCAAAAAATCAAAATTAGATTAGGGATTAAAATTGAATGTTTAAAAGTCTAAAAACTAAAATAAAATAAAATTAATAGTCCACATACTAAAATTGTATTTTAACTAAACTATACATATCATTGAACTTTAAAATTAAAATATCATGTTCAAACAGTGATTCTTAGTTACTTTATTTATAAAATGAAAGACAGCTCTTTAAATAATTAGTTATACACCATATACATCATTAAACTTTAAAAAAACCCGTGCTTAAATAATTATTCCTAGTTTATAATATATTAACTTGATTCAAAGCATAATTAATTAATTAAAAATAAACAAATAAATCATATTTCGAGAAAAAAATAGGAATATTTTGTAATCCACCTTGGGTTTAGGGTATATACAATAAATTATAAATTTGGTACTTGTAGTTTTAAGAAGTTAAAGTTTAGTTCTTATTAATGAGAAATTATCATTAAATTTTGTTTGCATCATTTACATAGATAATTACCATTTATATACTTAATTCACAGATTATAAACAACATAATTTTTTATTTATTTTTTACTATTTTTTTTTTTAGATTACACATGGATGAACTTTTTTTTCCTAGCTAGAAAAATAAAGTGCTCTTTCTCCCAAAAAGTTTGGATAAGATTGAAGTTGAAAATCAAGTTGCAATATTTTTAGCACCATATCACAATTAGATAATAGATTTTATATTTTTTTTCTTAAATATTAAAATTAAATTTTATATTACATGTTAAAAATTATTTTAAATGTAAGAATTTAGTATTTACAGTTTAAGATTTAGTTTTTATGGTTTATAATTTGATATTTAGAAAAGTTAATCTATTTTTTAGTTGTTTAAAAATAAACGAATGATTTAGACCCATTTGATAACCATTTTGTTTTTAGTTTTGTTGTTTTTGAAATTTAAGTCTGCAACCACTACTTTATCATAAATTTTTTTTTATTTGAACATCTACATCTTACATATATTTCAAGAAACTAAACCAAAATTTAAAAACGAAACAAAGTAGCTTCTAAAAGTTTGTTTTTGCAGAAAAGATGGAGTACATTATAGAAAAATTGAATTAAATAAACTTAAATTTTAAAAACCAAAAACCCAAACTAACCTTATTTATTTTATATGATATAGAGGAAGATGGAAAATATGAAAAATCACCTATTAATTTATTTTTTTTAATAGTAAAAATAAAGTTTATTTAAATAGTTATAAAAAAACCCTAATAGGAAATATAAATACGAAAATCTTAAAAAATGGAAAGAGAAAAAAAGCTCGTAGTATCCATCTCTTTCTTTGCAGCCTCTGGGCTCTTCTCCAATAACTCTTCACTATAAATATCACACCAAACCTTCCATTTCGAGAAAAAAAAAGAAAGAAAAGAAATCGATTCTCAGTTCATCATTTTGGCTCACAGTTTTCACTTCTCCGATTCAGAGCTCTGTGTTCCGATCAAAGCCAAACTCCAATGGATTCCTATCCTCTGCACATGTTCATGGCGGCTTTCGTAGGTGCTTCCTTCATCGCCGTTTCGGGGTATTATTTCCACCGGAAAGCCGTAACTCAACTGATGGAGTCTAGGGAACGGGATGATGGCTCGGAGTCTGATTCACGGAACCAGCGCGGCCATGTGCGGCGGAAGGGGAGTGGTGGTCATAATCGGTCGTCGCCGGATGTTACTGCTGTTTGTGGCGGGGTTGATTTCGAGGAGAGGCGGAATGGACCGGTGCTGCTTGACGTGATTCCGGCTGGGTTGCCGAGGTTGCATACGCTCCCTCAAGGTATGGATTCCATGAATGCGTTGTATGATTGTTTGTGCATTTGGGTTTTGTGGTTCGTTTTTTTTTACATGTATTGGATGTCTCTGTGGGGATTTTGTTTCTGAACAATTGATTAAACGACATTTGGAAGAGGGGGATTTGTATTCGTAAGCTCGTGGTTATTCAGTCATATATGATGTCATTGGAGCACCGCTCCTTTTGGTTTGTTTCCAAACAATTGAGACGTAAGGTATTTGCTATGCATGACTATTAGATAGTGTGGACATTCATCTTAAAACTAATTGGTGATGAAAGAAGTAGTCCATCTATCTTATAAATGCTTGTTGGACATTTCACTTCTTTAATGTGAGACAATGAGATCATAACATATCTCCTTAAGATGGTGGCTCTTTTGGGTTTCACCAATCTTGAATCGGATTCCGATTTAATTTTATTGGATTGAATATTCATTTGGGCTTCATGAGCGTTAAATTATCAATCAATCCAACTTAAGCAGATGAATTTGGATAAATTTAATTATATTAATCAACAATGACTATCCAGGCTAAATGGATAGCAATTGAAGCTGGACTATTTCTTATTATAAACGTTAAGTTTTCCTTCCAAAAATGCTTATCTAGAAGTTTTAGCAATCCCAAGAAGTAAGGTAATCTAAATTCTCAAGGCAATAATTTTGAAGATCACCCCTAGGATGTGCAAGTGCAATTTGCTCCAGTTCATTTGGTTCTGGATATATAATTTTGGCTTGAATTTTACGGTATGTTTTAAAATTGCCAAGGATATGGGTGATCCATGGCTTTTCCTACTTGTCTGTAAAATGGTTAGCATGCAGGTCAATTCTATTGTCTTTTTGACATGTTTTTTTTTAATGCAAGTCCAACTTCAAAACTCACGATTTAATTCTGCGAGGACCAGGAGCACTCCAGATTATCTGAATTATCCTTGCAAACTTTCTTACTAGTTTTCATCTGTAGACAAGATTATAACATTATAAGGCTGATAGCGTATATTGATGTGTTTTTCCCTCCAAATAATTATGTGTATCAGGGAAAAATTCTACCAAGATATCAATTAGGCCTACTTCACCGAAGTCTCCCATTGCAAGTGCGAGTGCGTTTGATAGTGTTGAAGGATCGGATGATGAAGAAGATATTATAACTGAAGATGCTAGATTAAGTTCATCATATCTGCTTGCTAATGGAAATGCGGTGAGTACTTGACTCTTTTGCATATTCTTATTTTTGTGGACACCTGATGACCTTTGGAGCTTGAGAGTATTTACAATTTTGCATTTATGCCCCACTTGCAGGTTCAAGAATGTAATGCCAATGGAGAAACGATTGCCTTGGCTGCTTCAAGTATGATTCGATCTCACAGTATATCTGGTGATCTGCATGGTGTTCAGCCTGATCCAATTGCAGCTGATATTTTGAGGAAAGAGCCCGAGCAAGAAACTTTCGTACGGCTCAAAATCACTCCATCTGGTATTGCTAATTGGATTCTTTTTATGTCTTATTTATTTTTCTTTTCTAGCCATTATAAAACAGAAGAAACTGTGTGGTCATAATTTGAAGGTGCTTAGCACGGTTGCATGGTCTTATTTGTTATGGTTGTGTATTGACATAATCTTTCATAAAGAATGTATTAGTGATCAGTAGATGTTATATGATGCTTTCTATACAGGAAACACAAAATGAGGTAAGCATGCCATTTAGTTTGTTGTATTGGAAGGATTAATAAGAACTTTGCTAATATGCAAGCTTAGAGGTCAATAGTTGAAAGAGGTCAATAGTTGAAGTAAAATTGTATAGCTTTTTTCTTCCTCACATGCATGTAGATTTGATTTTTGATATGTTTCTATCTGTCTTGCGTGTTTTCTTAGAGGTACCATTACCGGATGAATTTGAGTCATATCTGATTCTTCAAGAATGCCTTGAGATGCGTAAAAGATATGTATTTAGGGAAGATGTTGCTCCGTGGGAAAAAGAAATCATATCTGACCCAAGTACACCAAAACCTAATCCAGATCCATTTCAATACACTTCCGAGGGCAAGTCCGATGTAAGTTTGTCATTATTGATGCTACTCTAGCATATTAAGCTGCATGTTAGAATTTTTGCTTCAAATGACCTTTGTTCTCAATTTTCATAGTCATAGATTTTATTCTGTCGCCGCTCTTATTCATTTTATGCTTTCCTCTGCAGCATCATTTTGAGATGCAAGATGGGGTCATTCACGTCTATGAAAACAAAGATTGTAAGAACATGAGAGTTTGCTTTTGGGGAGATTTATAGATTCATGGGTTCTTGGCCAATCTTTTCAATTGCTTCTTATGGGTACTATTTGAATTATATGCAGCTACTGAAGAACTTTTTCCTGTTGCTGATGCAACCACCTTTTTTACTGATCTTCATCACATACTTAGAGTCACTGCTGCAGGAAATATTAGAACTCTATGCCACCATCGACTGAATCTTCTCGAACAGGTACATGTTCTATAATACTTTATCAAAATGTTTTTTTTTGTATCCTTGATGATCAGCCTATACATTCACGGTCATTCAGAAATTCAAACTTCATCTGATGCTTAATGCGGACAAGGAATTTCTGGCTCAGAAAAGTGCTCCACACCGTGACTTCTATAATGTCAGGAAAGTTGATACTCATGTTCATCACTCTGCGTGCATGAACCAGAAACATCTCTTAAGATTTATAAAGTCCAAGTTGAGAAAAGAGCCTGATGAGGTAATGAATATGACTTGTGATTATATGTCTAGTGTTTCTTCCTGTTTCTATTTTGATTGTAAAAATAAATGCATTACATCTTAAAATTCTTTCAGTTAAACTGTTTATAGGTGTTATCTCTATTATTAAAAAATATCGGTTGACATACGTATGTAAGTTTGTTTATATATATTAACAAGAAAATAATGGTTAATATATTCTTGTGCCAGGTTGTAATATTTCGGGATGGTACATATTTGACCTTGAAAGAAGTTTTTGAGAGCTTGGACTTATCAGGGTAAGTTTTCTCTACACATTTTCTTTGTTAACGAAGAACTACTTTTATTCCTCGCCCAAAAAGAAAAACTAGAGATATTACATTTCAAACATTTAACATGCCTTTTGCTTCCTTGTGGAGCTTGTATCTTTGAGCAATAACCTCTTTTCAAGTTTCTTGTTATAAAAACATTTAACATATCTGAGCCTGGAATATTAATTTCTTTTGACCTCTGGAGAACAGGTACGACTTAAATGTTGACCTCTTGGATGTTCATGCTGACAAGAGCACATTTCATCGCTTTGATAAGTTTAACCTTAAATACAACCCCTGTGGTCAAAGTCGACTGAGGGAGATCTTCCTAAAGCAGGACAATCTAATTCAAGGTATTAAGTCACTATTAGATTTAACACGAGAACAATGGGATGTTTGGTTTTGTGTGCACATTCTCCTGTGTTGCATACTTGGTTGGCCAGTTTAGGGTTTTGGGTCTGTGATTTACATACTGAAATTAGTTAAGGAATAATGAGCATTGATAATCTGCAAGCTGAAGCCGTGCATTTGCTGATGTAATGATGAATGATCATTTTTTTTTCAACTGTAAGAGGGAAGGCTCTATATATGAATACTACTAACAGATATTTGGATATCTTCAATCCTTTTTTTTTTTATCCAGGCCAGGTGGATGAACATATTTTCTCAAATGAATAATTCTATATGCCATACTCAATACATGTGCATTCAGGCCCTATAATATTTCGAACTTGATGAATATTAGTTCCCATATTCTTTTTGTCCATAAATCCTTTCTTCCATGAATCATGTTAGCATGCAAGTGTTTCCTTGCTGGTTTAAATGAATAGAGATGTGGTTATAGACATGGACTTGAGACTACAGTGTCATTCGTGTAGAATCTTCAAGCAACTTTACTACTTGCTAGACTATTGCATTTGTTTTGTTTTTTTAATATTCTGATGGATATCTCTTTGAAGGCCGTTTCCTTGGTGAGCTGACCAAACAAGTATTTTCTGATCTTGGTGCAAGTAAATATCAGGTACATCATTCTTCTGTATTCATTTGCAATGCCGTGGCTTTATTTTCTAGCAAATAATAGAATATTCTCAATCTTTCTCAAGTATATTCTCTGTTTGTTAAGTGTGTGGCACATCATGAATTTTTAGAGGGAAGGGAAAAAGTACGACTCTTCAACTATGTCTATGCTTTTAGTAATTTCTATGATGTTGGCTCTCTGTGAATGAACCTAAAAGGAGAGCTGCCTTGGAAAGTGCTCTAAATCTAATCATTTGTAATAAAAGAAAAATAAAAAAAAATTCATTATAGCTTTATGCAAATTTAATATAGATGAAATTAGTATAGTCCTTCCTTCTTTTAAGACGGAATCACTTTCTATTTTACCATGTTTCACGTCACATTCTTTTAACGCAGATGGCTGAATATCGGATATCTATATATGGAAGGAAGCAAAGTGAATGGGATCAACTTGCCAGTTGGATAATTAATAATGATTTGTACAGTGAGAATGTCGTATGGTTGATCCAGGTAATGCATCTTTAAAAGCACAAGAAAGAAATGGGGTTTTGCTGACTTATTATCACACACACCTGGCTTGTCATGTTCAAATCGGTTCTGGTTGGATGTATATTAAAAAAAAATTGTCCTGGTGTACTTTTATTAGTTTTTATTAACTGAACTGAAGTTGCATTATTTCATCGATAATATTTGTAGCTAACTTTTTGTTGGTTACCCCGTGGTTTTCATGAAAATTACTATCGGTTTAGTTTGTTACTAAGTTTACAAATAGTGTACTATATTTCTAATCCTCCTATTTGCTTGTACGTATCCCACGAGAACACTAAGAAATAACTTTCTTTTAAGAATTTTGTTGTTTTTTCTGTCTTATTTTTATGGTTTTTGTTTCAGCTGCCACGACTTTACAATGTGTACAAGGAAATGGGGATTGTGACTTCGTTTCAAAACATTCTTGACAACATCTTCCTTCCGTTATTTGAGGTTACGGTGGATCCAGATTCACATCCGCAGTTGCATGTTTTCTTGAAACAGGTTTTTGTTATTTACCAACACAACCTTCAATTTATTTTACAAAAATATACCAATCTCTTTAAACAAAGATAGCATCTTAATACGTTTTATTGATTGTTTTGTACAAGAAAACAACTTATTTACTATCACGGGTTGACTGGTCAATAGGAAATTGGAAAATCAAAAGGTTATGAGGTGGCCACCTACCTAGAAATTAATTTTCTATGAGTTTCCTTGACACCTAAATATTGTAAGGTCAAGCGGGTTGTCCGGTAAAAATAGTCAAGGTGTCATAAGCAAGTCTTGGCCTAGACCCTTGTGAATATTTAAAAAAAAAATGAAGGAAGAACTTATTTTACACCATGAACATGTTGACTGAATGTGTGTGAAAAATTCTAAAATTTATTCTCCTTGAACATTTCAGGTGGTTGGCTTGGATTTGGTTGATGATGAAAGCAAGCCTGAAAGGCGCCCTACCAAGCACATGCCGACACCTGCTCAGTGGACGAATGTTTTTAATCCTGCATTCTCATACTATGTCTATTACTGTTATGCCAATCTCTACACATTAAACAAGGTTTATGAAGCCAAATGATCTTAAACTCTTCTTTTATCTTGAGCTCTTTACTTTGTGTCATTTTTTTTAACACTCTTAAGTACATGGCAGTCCAATTTTGCAACTGTTTAAATTCACCTATATTTGCTTCGCACCATATAATCTTTTCAATTTTTCTTTCAGCTTCGTGAATCAAAGGGGATGACCACTATAAATCTTCGTCCACATTCTGGAGAGGTACTTGAGAAATTTATTCAAATTTGATACATATATATTACATTGTTTACGTTCAACTCATGCATGAATCTTTTCCAGGCCGGTGATATTGACCACCTTGCTACAACTTTCCTAACTGCTCATAGCATTGCACATGGAATCAATTTGAGAAAGTCTCCAGTGCTTCAGTATTTATATTATCTAGCCCAGGTAATGAGACAAAATCAATTCCTTCCAATTAAACTCGCCAAATTTTCATTGTTATCGTCTCTTATTTGGATCACGACATGCGTAAACAGATTGGTCTGGCTATGTCACCACTGAGCAATAACTCCCTGTTTTTGGACTATCACCGGAATCCATTTCCCATGTTCTTTTCTCGTGGTCTAAATGTCTCTCTTTCTACTGACGATCCTCTTCAAATCCACTTAACAAAAGAACCTCTGGTGGAAGAATATAGCATAGCTGCGTCGGTGAGTTTATCTTTCCATGACCTTGCCTTAAACTTTCTTCTGAGTTTTGTACACAAGGTTGCATTTCAATATGTGAACCATATGTTGTAAAGATTTTTATGTATGTATATATATATACTCTTTTTTTTTTTCTTTCTAAAATTGAAGGTAAAACTTATTTTACAGGTCTGGAAGCTAAGTTCTTGTGACCTATGTGAAATAGCTCGCAATTCTGTCTACCAATCAGGATTCTCTCATGCTCTGAAGGTACATACAAAACCGTGGAGCTCTTTTATTTACTAAATAATCCCTGCAAAAACATTTTTCTTATTTCATTCTTCTCACATGATCCATCAAACTATGATCTAGTTTAAATATGTTCGATGAAAAACATCTACGTTTTTCTATGTTCGTTAGAATCCTAAATATGCTAAATGGTCAAGAAGGCCTTCGGGAACTAAAAATGATGAATTTAATCCATGGTGGTCACTTACCTATGAATTAATTTTCTACGAAGTTTCTTGACATCCAAATCTTGTAGTGACAATAGTCAAAGTGCACGCAAGTTGGTCCGGGGGCGGTTACCAATATTAAAAATATAAAATCGTTTCCATTTATTTAGTGACTAGCAACAACCATGCTATTGGATCTGTCTATAGGTTGGACAATTATGTCCTTCGATTTTGAGAGTTTAACAAGTAGCAGCTGATTAATATAAATTTAAGTTCACACTTGAATGAAATGATTGACAAAAATGTGGACATTTTAACCATCATGCATTGACTTTTAGTGGTCAAAAAAGTCTTGGGAGTTAAAAGAGGTCACAAATTCAATCGATGGTGACCATTATTTAGAAATTAATTTTCTATGAATTTTATCTAAATGTGATAGGGTCGGTTATCCTATAAGAATAGTTGAGATGTTGCACTTACACATAAGCTAATCTAGGCACTAACAAATATAAATGTGTATTTTCTCTTATGCAAATACTTAGGATCATTGAGATGTACAAATTTCTTCCGATGTTTCTCCTTGCAACATTTATCAGTCACTGATTCTTTTTCTCTTCTGAAACCCGACCTTTTTGTTGCAGGCGCATTGGATCGGAAAAGAATATCACAAGAGAGGACCGGCAGGAAATGATATTCACAGAACAAATGTGCCACATATTCGGGTGGAATTTCGTGACACGGTATATTATTTTTTCTATCATTGTACTAATTTTTCTTCTACATTCAAAAGATTTCTGCCATCGTCTAACACCTTTTCTACCCTCTCTAAATATTATTGAAACAAGATCTGGAGAGAGGAAATGCAGCTGGTTTATCTAGGAAATGCCGACATTCCCGACGATATCGAAACGTGAAGAACAATGGCGAAACACTCTAAACCACACCGGAAAAGTTATATTTCTATAGGTGGTAGTTTGAAGATTCGATTATCTGGATTAGTCATATGATCGCCTTGTCGACAAGCTGGAACTTGATTCATCTGGTTGTGCTCGGGTGAAGAGATACGAAGACGTACATTTTCGACTCATGGGGAGGAGTATATATACAAATTTCTGAAGGTAGCTGAGGGCTGATGTGGGCATAATTTATGGTCATATGACAAACTTTGTGAAGAGATAAGCACTTTTGATCTCAAGAACTATCTATCTACTAAGATATATATAACTTATAGCCTAAATAATTATAATGTTGGGAAATAATAAGAGGATAATCGCAATAAAGTTTGTGTTTTCCCACGCTTGGATGGGAAAAGAAAGCTCCCTCCAAATCCAATTTTGACAATTATTGGATTTATGATCTATAATTTAAGTCTATTCCAATGGTTTTGTGATAATCTAGCTTGCTATTACTGGATGAACTTATTCCATGATTTCCTAATACTCTTTAACTTTTCTTTTTTTGGATATCTCCTAAATACTCTGGCTTGAAGTTTGCTTGGTGGTGAAAGTTCATTAATATCTAGTCTGGCCTAAGTGTCCAAATCTAACTTGGAATATTCATGGATTCAATTCAATTGTTTGGTGGTAAGTTACAAAAGTATACAATTTTTATTCAAGTA
>JBBMKA010000026.1:17671550-17683248 GCA_037833695.1 Sechiopsis laciniata
TCTAACTTGGAATATTCATGGATTCAATTCAATTGTTTGGTGGTAAGTTACAAAAGTATACAATTTTTATTCAAGTACGAACTCTAGTTTAACTATAAATATTTGAGTTTAGTTGAGTTGGTTTAAAATTTTTAGACTATTTATTTAATTTTTTTATATTGAAAAAAATTAATATTTTGGAGTTTAAGGAGAATATAAAAGTAAAAAAACAATAATAAATTATTATTTTTATGTTTTTTTATTTTATTCTCAACTATTTAAATGAGCTTCCATTTGATTTGTATGCTATGCAATTATGACCGTATATGATTTCACAATAGTGGTTTGTAAAAAATTAAATTATATATATGTATATATATATATTTTAAGTAAATAAATGTTTCTTGAATTAATAATAAGTTTACTTTAGTTTAAATTAATTTAAGGATCCAAAAAAACAACTCGAGTTAGTATTGAATTTTTGAGTTATCAATTTTTCTTTTTTTAATTTTAATTATCTTAAGAATGTTTAAACCAAATATTTTAATTTAGATCTTTGATTCATCTTTTAAAAGTAGATGTAATGAGATCAACTTATGACTTAAGTTAGTTGATTTGGTTTAGTATATATCCATATCCATATAATAGATTAAGCTTGTTAGGTCAAATTTAGGTTGAATGCATTTTAAAAAGCTTAAAACAAGGGATTCCCACTATGTGTTGGTATGTTTGGAAATAATGGCAAATCACAAAGGTGGTTACTATTTTTCTTTTACGATACCATTATCATTCAAACTTCATAACTCTAAATTGGTAGAGTTGAGATTTAGATGGTCATGTCCCCATTTGTACTTTACCAAAAGTTTGCGATGTGATTTGGAAATATGTCTTATTTTGTCATCAATTTGATTAAGGGTTTCCTTGGTAAGCATAACCATAAAAAAAGAAAATTTCTCCAATTATCTTCAATTCTCTTCATCTAATCTCTGCTAAATTTTGGAGTTATCATTGAAACTACCCATTTTGGAGAGTACAACTTTTTCTAGTTAAGAATTGGAAGGGAACTTGGTGCCATGAAATTTAAATTGAAAATATCAAATTACACCATTGGAGTGGAATGTATACGAAAATGTTTCGAAGTCTCATTTCAACTATCCATATTCAAAAGTAACATTTCTTTTGAATTAAAAATGAAAATGAACTGATTTATACAAAATTGGAAAAATCCAAATTTAAAATGAAGAGAGAAGAATGAATCAAACGCCAAAACGTTAGTTGGAACTTGGAAGTTTATGAATAATGATTCATGGATATAGTGCAAGTTTTGCAAGCTCATCAATACCTTATTATCATATCAAACTATTTTTAACCATCAATACCTCCCTTATTGTTTGGTAGATTCAAATATAGAACTCATATTTGTCAGTATCCATTCGATCTTACTTACACATGCTTTAACTATTTAAACAAGACAATTTATCTAACACTACAATATTTAATTATTAAAAGTTGAAGCAAATTATTTTGTTAATAAATAATCACAATAGATTGAGATAATATCATTTTACTTTTATTTAACCACTACATTAGTTATCCCAAAACATTGTTGCAAAGGAAACTTACTTTTTTCTAGGAAAAATTACATTTTTGGTGAGTTTGGGATCTAATTGCAATTTGATCCCTATTTTTCAAAATAGAATACTTTTATCCCTAACATATCAATAATGTTCATTTCAAAACATTGTGTGTCTTTTAGTTTACTTTTTATACTTTTTTCTTAAAAAAATTAAATTCACGTATAAACTAAAATAATCATTTCAACAAAATACTAAAATTAATTCAATTTACATTTAGGCAACCTTACTTTAAATAACTAACAATTTTGTTTTTTTTTTTTTGAAACGAGATAATCCGAATACATCGAAGAAATAATGTCACGGGTGAGTCTCAAACCAAGACATAGAGGGTAGCATACCCTCATAGCCCAAGTCTTCAACTACTACACCACTCTTTGGAGACACTAACAATTTTGTCATCACAAATTAAAAGTGAGCATTATTGAGATGTCAAGGGTAAAAGTATTCAACTTATGACTAAATTAAAACTAAACCTCAAACCTAAGAACACCCTTATTCTTCTTTGGAGATTTGTGGCATCATACTCATTACCCTATTGCCACTTGGCTTACTCTAACAATAGCTCCAAAAGACATTCCAAGCAACTACACACTCACAAGTTATCACATAACTTCAATAAATAAATATTTATATAATTATTATTCACCAAACTTCCGATCAGCTTATCAAAACAGTCTAAAAGAAATAAAATCAAGATTTAAGAGGCAAACTTATGGGCGTGTTCTAAAACCTAAGAAAACAAAAGTAGAACTTCACAACAACCCCACCCCTACTTAAGAAATCTAGCCTCTCTGACCCGACCCTACCCGACTCGAGTCGGGTTACAACAGTTCTGGCCAATAAGTAGAAGGTAGGTCAAAATGGTTACCAAATTTATAACATGTTTAAACAACTCTTTCCAGGACAAACCAGTGTCTTGGAAAGTAAAATACAAGGATAGATGCACAAAAGCCATAAATTGAAGGGAGGACAGAAAAGAAATCAACACGTATGAAGAAAAAAAAGGGCAAAAAATAGGCAATTTCTCATTTATTTTCTTTTTCGAGTTCTTAAAGACAGATGTGTAACGTAAAAAGGGGAAAATTAAACAGCTAAGATGAACAGATGCAGCATACTGAGCCACTAGCCAATTCTCTAAATGTTATAAAATTGCTTGGCGAAAAGAAAGAGCAACCAAGAAAATACAATATTATTAACTAAGACAATCCTATAATAGGTATCAACCCAGTCTGTCCAAATAGCCAAACAATAAAAACACTCGGGCATAAAAAAATGATAAGTTCGAAAATCAACTGACCAGATTGAAGTATATTAAGGAACTAGGTTGATCAAAAGATTTCTATTTCTTGTACTGTTTAATCTCTTTGATGACTCCATCTGCAAGTGAATCAACGTCGTTGTTTTTCCCGAAAAACTTAACAAACTC
The DNA here is from genome assembly GCA_037833695.1 of Sechiopsis laciniata. Classification (NCBI taxonomy): domain Eukaryota; kingdom Viridiplantae; phylum Streptophyta; class Magnoliopsida; order Cucurbitales; family Cucurbitaceae; genus Sechiopsis; species Sechiopsis laciniata. Next base: position 17,674,593 of record JBBMKA010000026.1, read on the forward strand.
CATCTTCTCAGGACCCATCAAGTACCTGCACCAAATTTTTCCCAGATTGTGAGTCAGAAGCACAAACATGGACACAAGATACGGACTCGAAACGAACGGACACGTAAACACATTGTTATTAAAAAAATGTAAGATACGGATACGTCAAGAACACATTATTTATTATTATTTTTTATGATATACTATTAAAAGGTCAAATCCAAAATATGTTAGTCAATTATAAACCTACCTTAACAATTTCAAAATATTTTAGTTTTTACTTCATTTTCCTTCTCTCTATTCTATTTTCTTTCTTTCTTTCCTTTTTCCATTTTAGTCCATCTATCTTTGATGGACATCATAGTTGACTACTCATTATCATGTTGTCGTGTCATCGATCATTTGAAACAAATCAATCTTAAATGGAGGTGTCCATGGTGTGTTCGTCAATTTTTTTTTTGAAACAAGGGTAACCACGCCCATCCCTAAGCCAGACATCGAAGGAGTAATGGCACAGGTGAGTCTCGAACCTGGGACCTTGAGGGGAGCATACTTTCAAAGTCCAAGTCTTTTTTACACCCCTTGGGGACATGGTGTGTCCGTAAATTGTCCAAAATTAAAAATAATGATAACAAATGAGGACATGAAATTTCTAGTGTCGGACAAGTCTCCAAAGAGTGTCCGGAAGTATCGGTGTCGGACACGTGTTCGACATGGATACTTTGTCAAAATAGTGTCCGAGCTTCCTAGATTTGTGACAAATCTTAGCGTGTGATGCAGACTCAATTTGAAGCGAATTGGAACTTTTACTTACATCACTATGGAGTGATCAACAAGATAATCCGAGTCTTCCTCTTCAGTCTTCATATAATAAACTCGATAGGCTCGAGCTACACTCCGTATCTCATCTACAGTCCCAGTCAACCCCACCAAATCCGGATGGAATTCTGCAACAATAGGGAAAATACTATGAGTTTGGTATGCGTAACAATATTGATAAATAGACGGAAAACTGAATCCTATGTACCTTTGACATATTCCCGCACTTGTTCAACATTATCTCTCTCGGGATCAACAGAGATGAAGATCGGCAAAATTTTAATTCCAGCCTTTTCTGCTTCCAACAGAAAATATGAAATTATAAGCGAACATAATTAGCTGACTGAGAAATATTTTATTTACATGAAGGATCTTTTTCTACACTAATAACTTATCATATATTCCATCATTATATTTTGTTAATATCATTTTTTTATACTCGTGACTGTTTTGGTCAGCTTACGCGCATCTCGACTATTATCTCGGAACATATTGTCTGACCCTATAGCATTTGGATGTCAAGAAAACTCGCAAGAAATTAATTCCTAGGTCCAAGGACATCATGGATTAAATCCATCACCTCTAAGTTACTAAAAGCCCTCTTACTAGGTCACCCGAGTAAGCCATCATATATTTTGTTAATATCAAAACGAAAAAACACAGATTTTTCGAGCAGCTTTGAAACAATATTCTGTTTTTCAAAATTGTTATTAAGAACAGAAATCAACTAACCTAAAGAAAAGAAAATGAAATTATATCTTTCAGGAAAATTTACGCTTCACTTGAGTTTTACTTTGAAAGACAGAAGACTATCTTGAAACTAGTATTGCAAACAAGCACCAACAAGTATGTGAAAGGGCAAAAGACTTAACTGATTTTATCAACTGCAGCAGCGAGCTTTTGAAGCTCTTCTGGGCAGATATCGGGACAGTGTGTGAAGCCAAAATATAACAATGTCCATTTCCCAAAAAAGTCCTTTTCTGTGACCTGCTTCCCATCATGATCGACAAGTTTAAATGGGCCTCCAATCGCAGCTTTTCCTACAGACGGTCCTTGCTTGACTTCTATGGAAGCCTTGTTTATTTCTGGGAAACATGCAAAATTAGTCAAATCTAACAAATAATTGCAAATATGGTCAATTTTTAAATAAATTAGCAAATATAATCATTGGGTATTAATAAAAATACTTCATTAATAAGTATTTATAATACATAATACTATATTAATGAGTATTTATAATACATAATACTATATTAATGAGTATTTATAATACATAATACTATATTAATGAGTATTTATAATACATAATACTGTATTAAAGCGTATTAATGACTATAAATGCAAATATTATAAAATTTGCCACATTTGTAATTATTTTGTGAAAAAACCTATCCACTACAATTTCCCTTATTTAAGTTGATTAAAAGAAGAATAATCAAACCCTTCACGCAAATTTAGAGGGAAATATAGAGAGAAAAAAACTCATGAATGCCATTAATCTGTCAAGTCATGATGGACAAAACATTATTCCCTAACTGCTAAAAACAAGTCATGTATGCCATTAATCTGTCATCCGATGTGGTTCAATTTTACAGCAAAATAGTTTCCAGTTCCCAGAAAATGGTAAGACGACAAACAGGAGGAATGCACTCAAAGCTATAGACAGTAGACATAAATCTCAATATAAAACTGGAAATGGGACATGATAAAACAAAATATCACCAGGTCATGTTTGTCATTTCATACCACTATATATTTAGAACAGCAGTTAAATACAGTATGAGCACCTTGACTTTTAATAGATCACCATAAAAAAACTCAACAAAAAACTAAATATCATCAAGCCTGTAGGATGGCCCCAAAATGACATTGGAAAATATTGTTACCTATACCAATCTTTTTTAAGATATATGTGAGTGCCCATACTAGCTTATGCAAACCTTGACTAATCTCAAGGGACAACCGTCTGACACTATTATATTTGGTTCCCAAAAAAAAACTAGTAGGAAATTAATTACGGGGAGGTAGCCACCATTCATAAAACTCCTTCCCTCTAAGCACTTGATGATTCTAAGGCCTTTTTTTTTTTAACCAAGAAATCAGAGCTTAGCTCCACTATACTCAAGGTAACCACGTCTGTCCTTACGCCAGGAACCGAGAGATTCTAAGGCCCTTATTAGATCACCCATAATGGTTTTACCTATACCAATCTTATAAAACTAAAATGCAACATAAAAATCTTTATACTATATAAACACATAAGCCATGCTATGATTTGACAACAAATCAATATACATCATATTAAGGTACAACAAACTCCCACATTCTTATTACTTGAGAGAGCTTGACTCTTCGATTAGACAGATTTTCTTATCTTAGAACATGTGGGGAAGAATATTAATTCCACTCAAGCACTCACCATAGTAGTCTACCTTCAATATGGCGTTTCTTTTGTCTGTCATAATAGAAAACTACCCCCGCTCCAGTGGCAACCAGCAAAAGGAAACTCAACCATGATACAGGCTGCAAAAAGTAAATCACTCAGTTCGAAACGAAAAGTCTCAAGAAGAAAGCTATCGATGAACGTAGAAAGCCCGTTAGGAACAGCAAAAGGAAACCATACCCCACCACGAACAGGTTTTCCAGTATCCTGATTCTGATTTGATTTCCCTGAATTATCCCCATCACTAGAATTGGACTCTGCCGGTTTCTTGGAGGCTGCGGTTTGAGAATCAGCAGTAGTGGAAGTTGTACCATAAAGCCGTGAATAAGTAGCTAAATAGTTGATTCCAAGCCCCTAAACAAGAAGAGAGAATTATGATAGAAAGAAAAACACTGATAAGAGAGATTCTAAACACAAACTTCACATTATAACCCCTAAGTGTGTGTTTGGATAGAAGGTTTTGTGAGAGTTTGTTCAGGGATTGGCCCACCCCACATTTGGATAGGGGCTCCAAAAAACCGTTAAAAACCTCCTTAAATCACTCATAACCCTTAATCCAAATCATGGTTTTTAAGCTCTCTGGTTTTCTACCACAATCATTCATAACCGTCCAACTAAATAAGATTTTACTGTCTCCAAACTCTTCATAACCACTCAATAACCCCTCCTAACCACTATTCATCATTTCCAAAAACCCTTAATCCAACTAAACACGAATAAAAAAGAATTCATAATATCATCGCGCCAGAAAAATTACAAAATTACAAAATAATTATCCGATTGTTTCTTCCATGTGATTAATCGAAACATTCTCAGCTGCCAAAAAAGGTAGCGTGCAACCGACGATCTTCAATTAAGTTGCTGATTGAAGCAATTAATCAATGAATATCGTATAAATTAAACGAAACTCGATTGAAAAATCAATGAATATCATACAAACCATTTATTCAAAATCGAAAAAGAAACCAACCGACTGAAGATGAAGAACAGCTCGATGAAGAAGATTTGCGCCTGCAAGAACGGAAGATGAACATGAAGGAGATTGAAATCTCAGCCTGTGTGATGAGAGACTGCGATTTGCGTAGTGGAAATGCCTTGCACTTCTAGAAATAATGGTCGCCATTGTCGACTGCAAATTCTCGTAAAACCCTGAAATGTTGAAATGGCCTTTGGAAACCCTTGTTGCCGAAATTTGGAGGGAACACGGCGGTCTATTTATAGAGAACTTTTTGACCCGATTTCCCCATTGGAACGAGATCTCGTCTGAACCGTGGACGTATTAGTTGGATCGTTATGAATGGGCTTTTTATGGGCTGGATTCTTAATGGACCTGTAAGGATTGCACCCGGCCCACTTATCTATTTGCCTTTGATTTTTTCACGAATAATAAAAAAAGTTTTTTTTTTTTTTTAGATGTTAAAATTTTAGAAAATATTCAAATGTAATAAACACAGATAAAATTGATAGCTACAAAATATGGCTTTAATCTAATGAAATTGATGATGAATACTGTAGTGCAAAATTGCTAGATCTACTCCAAATCAAAGTGCAAATATAGATCTAAACCAAAATCAAATCAAATAGAGATGAAATCAAACCAAATAAAGAAGGATGGAGAAGAGAGACAAAGCACACCGGATTTAAGTGGTTCGGGAACGTCCCTACTCCACTGTTATGGATCGATTAAGCTTGATCGATCCACCATCATAATATCATTGATAGAATGTACAAGGGTTCTCAAAGGTGGCTAAGGTTTCTACTCTCACTCTCAAATGGCAAGAACCCCCCAAACGAAGCTTATATACTAGCTTCTATATCTCTCATGATTAGTTAAAACTAACCGTTAATTAACCCAAGTTAAACATTAACTCACCAAATTGGCTAATACATGATGTGTAATTCACTTAATAACAAATACAATAGTATGAAATTAATTAAAAATAATGAGTTATGCATGAAATATATTTAGTTTTAATTTTTTTGGGCAAAGGAAGCATAATTCTAGTAACTCAAACTTTGTAAGTTTGAAACCCCTCCCTCCCAAACGTGGTTGAATTTGTTGGTACGCTTATTTATTTTTATTCATCCTTTGAGTAATGGTTATAACTAATAAGGATTTGTCTACTTTAGACATATCCTTTCATGACTCTACTTTTGGTTTTACTCAAAAAATTTTATGCAAATGGAGATTGTTGTCCTCTCTTGATAACCCATTATTTTCTCTTTATCTAATCAATGTAAAATACTTTATTTGCATCTCATCAATAATCACATTTTGTATGTTTTTTAACATGTCTAACACCAACCGTTTGTCAAGGTGTAGTTTAGGTCGCCCCAAATACTCATGATATCAAATAAATAAAGAAAATGATAGAAAAGGAATTTAAACAATTTATTGAATAGACCTTGAATAATAGATGCTCCCAAATTTGGGACATTTGTTTGCCAAAAGGGACACAAACTTTCTCAACATTTGTTTATCGTGCTCTAAGTCCATTCAAATTGTGCAAAAGTAATTTTGTTGGACAAAAGGCGCACAAATTTAGTAATTTAGAGGTGATAAATTCGAATTCTCTCGGTCCAACATTGTTGAATTCAAACGAAATTTTAATTTTCTTGGTATAATTTCAACGTGTTGTCGTTGGCTTTAGTTGATGGTAACAAAATTTAATAACAAGAAGTACTCTTGATTTATTATTATGCTTCCACCTTTAGATAATTGTCATTACCATATTTTATATGCTTTTTAACATGTCTAACATAAATAGTTTGTCAAGATGTAGCGTAAGTTCGATTCATAATATCAAACAAAAATGGAAAAGATGGTTGGAAAAAGAATTTAAACAATTTTCTTGAATAGACCTTGAATTATTAGATGCTCCCAAATTTGGTACATTTGTTTGCCAAAAGGGGCACAAACTTTCTCAATTTTTGTCAATGGTGCTCTAAGTTAATTAGATTTGCTACAAAAGTGCAAAAAGTATTTGGTTCCAAGTGTCGGGAACACCGGGCAGGCACCAATGGATGCAGTCGGCGTGGCGGAGCGGATCGGCCTTTTGCTCCGCCGTGAGCAAGCGGCCGCCGGTCTCCGTGTAGACAGAGGTGTGGCCATCAATTCTGTAGTCGGATAGTTGCGTTATGTTAATAAACGTGACTGGAACTTTCATTTTGTGCACTATTTTAGATACCACGCTCATCATTCCCTTGTCCGATCCACTCCCCCAGAATTTTTTGTTTTTTATTGGCTTTGTTTCGTTGTAGCATTTGATCCCGTTTACTCTTCCCCAATCCATGCTCCTATTCAAAATAAAATAAATGAGCTTAAAATATCATTTTGTCAATTGTCCAATTCAATTTTTTATATTTTTTTTTAGTCAAGGGAGATTTGAAACTACATCATACATGATATCACATGTTTCTTTTGGGATCTTGTAACTTTCAATAAATTATGTTTGAAAATCCAAAAGAATTAGTTTTGAATTTTCATTTAAAAAAAAAAAAAAGAAATTGGCTAACCATTCAAACACGTTTAAGAGATAGATGAAAATTATTATAGAGAAATCTATTAGAGAGAAACTAACACAAAAACTAATTTCCTTTTCAAAAAAAAAAAAAAAAAAGACAAAAACTAATTTAGTTTTTTTTTTTTCTTTCAATTAATAATAATAATAACAAAGTGGTTAGAATGGGATTTTGGATGTAAAAAAACAAAAAAAACTTGTAGGAATTGGAATTTAATTGATTCCTTAGGAAATAAAAATCATTGCAAAGAAAATGAGATTAAAATTTTAAATTTTATGTTCCTAAGTTTAGAAGTACAAAAGGTTATGGTGAAGTGATTGGTAGAGAGAAAAACATCATTAAATTTGTAGTATAGAAACTATTATTTTGAACCTAATTTTCCATTTTGAGTAATATATTTTTTTTAACAAGATCATAATTCAACTTACATCATCTTTTATAACAACTTATATAAAGTATTGAATTATGCTAAGGAGATATTTGTTGGATAGTATTATATGTAAACTCATTTTTTAAGAAGTAGATTAATTTTAAAAGAAAAATCGTGAAGTCTTTTATTTTAAGCTATATTCCTAACAAAACCATAATCCTATGCTATTTTGTATAACTTAATAACTATGATATGAAAGTTTAATCTTGTTTTTTTTTTTTTTTTTTATAAATATTGTTAATAAAAAAAATAGACTACATTTTTGGAAAGAAAAAATAAATCATATTTGGAAAATAAGTTCCATACAACAGTAAATTGAATTTCCAATACCTTGTCATTGGAGGTTCGGATTTCTACTTGCATTTTCTTTTAAAAATAATAATAAAAAGAAGAATATTTTTACTTAAATTTATCATGAAGGAAAAAAAAAAAAAAAAATTAAGACTGAGAGAAGGGAAGAGATACCTTGTGTGGGCTGGAGACATTGTTGTAAAGAAGACACGTGTCTTATTGGGATTGACTGTTGAGTCAACCCAATTGGCCCAAGTCTTTAATCCCATTGTATAAGCAATAGGTGTATCAAATTCTTCATATCCTTCTTCTCCATTCTCAAATGATCCCCATCTGTATTTTTTTTACACACAACATTAATTAAACACCCAAAGTTCTAAAATTTAAATTTTGGAATTTAGCTCAAAGGATTAAAAAGAAAAGTCTCTTTATAGATCCTAGTCTAAATTTTAAGACATGTAACTTTTGGTGTAATGTGCTAGTAAAACAAATACTTGCAACTTAAAACAAAAAAAAAAATCATTATGATATATAGATATATATGAAAAATAGAGTACAACTTACAAGGATTTAATTTTAAGGCCACTCATCCACCAAACATAGGTATTGAAGACAAGAATATCGACATTGGTCCAATGTTTAGAGTGATTGGTAACTGAGTCAATTCTTAGTATTCTTTGATTTGGATCTCCAATTATAGGATTGTCTGAATTCGAGTGCACTAAAAATGGTGCCCAATAAAATTCGATAGTAGCATCGTATTCCTGAAAACATAGGTGAAGATTTAATTTAAAAAGTTAATATTATTTGAGAAAAATAAAGAGATTCTATTTTCTATTTTCTAACTTCATATTATTCTACTACGAAATGAATAATTTGAGACCTACCTTCGAGGGAAAAAATGAAGTATCATGCTCGTTGAATTTTATCTCTAAGCGTACGTTTGGAGCACCGATTATGTAATTGTAGACGAATGGTTATGATAAATGGAGGGTTATGATAAACGGTGGGTTATAATAAACAATGTTTGAGGTGCAGGTTATTATAAAAGGGGTTATGATAAACGGTGTTTGAGGTGCAGGTTATTGTAAGAATAGTTATGAAATTTTTTTTACAATTTTTTTTAGTTAATTAAATTTAAATTAAAAAAGTTAACAAATAATTAATAATTT
>JBBMKA010000026.1:17683348-17694113 GCA_037833695.1 Sechiopsis laciniata
TCAAAATATCATTTATAATGAAAAGTAAATGAACTGAATTCAATAGCATGTCAGCTTTGATTTATATAATATAATTCATAAACAAAAACTTAAGAAATTTAAAGAGATGTGAGATAGTTAGATTAATAATTAATATGTGTAGCAAAATTAATTAACAACAATGACAATTAATAATAAATTTTAAAAAAATCTCAAATGTCATGACAATAATTATTCATCGGCCTACACTTATTAATTATAAGATCATGAGTTCAAATCCTCTTACTCAATTGTAGTCATCTCAACAAAAATAAAAGGATTTTCTAAAATTTAAAAGGTTTTTTTTTATTAATTATTATTATTCCTAGGATAATAAATTTTCATTAGTTTTAGAATTCTAAAAGTTGGGTAACTTTCCCCTTCTATTATTAACAACACTTTCTTCACAATTTCATTAATTTTTTAAATCCATTCATTTCTCTCGAAAGACTTTCTTTCATCTTCAAAATATTTTAAGGTGTTTGGCATGTTACCTTGGACTTGCAAATGATGCATGTGTCCAATGATATTTTTGATTCACATTGTAATCTAATTTCATTTAAATATTTATTTGATAAATTATTAAGTATGTAAATATAATTCAAAGAATTATTATATAGTAGTTTATTATTAGATAAATGTTTACTTAAATTTCATTATATTTAAATAATATATATAATTAAAATTAAACAAACATTTCATAGGAAAAAAAGTTATATTATCTTTTAAGTATGAAATTTATTATATATAATCATATTAAACTAAAAACGAAATTAACACAGAAAATAAAATTTAAATTAATACAAGATATAAACAAAACAAGCTTTTATATTATTATTTTTGGGTATTTATTGTTCATATATATATATAAATATTTCTCCTTTATTATGTTTTCTTTCAAAAACATTATCTTTTCTTAGTCTTTCATACATGATTTTCTTTCACTTGATACATTCTTTCTTTTTTTTTTTTTTTTTTTATTAAAACTCTTCTTAACAATTTTAAAACATCAAAGTTATTTCGTCTTAAAATTATATTTAATCAGTTGAAAGTAGCTCATATATATATATATATATTATATTTTTTTTATTTTGTTATTAACTTTTGAAAAAAATTGTTTTCAAAATTAATATATATATATATACACTCTAATTTTTATAAAAAAAAAAAAAAAAAAGGTTTAAAATTATATTTTAATAACGATAATATGTATGATTTAAAATTTTAAACAAATATTTATTGTAGTTAATATATATCTTTATTAACATAGCTAATAATATAATTTATAATTATTTTAACAAATGTACACAAAAATACTATGTTAATAAATAAAAATATAATTAAAAAATAACCACGTGCGTCGCACGTTATAATTTTCTAGTTACATTAAAGTATCTCTAAGGAAAGAAAATGACAGAACTACTCCATGAAGAAATCAGAAACTTAACATTTACTATATACATAAAAAACGAGTATTTTAGATATCAAATTAATAAAAGTATAAAACAATATACGAAGTATCCATTAAATCTTAAAGAAGCCATAAGTTAAATAAAGAATGTGCTACAATGAAAGAATGTATGTATGTACCGTAGGATAAAGAAGAAATATTATGGAGCTATAGATAATAATGGTTTTGATCTTCATCCATTTCCCAGTAGCATTGTTGTTATGGGAGAGCTCGAATTCTGTCTCGAACACGAGATCAAATGACAGCTAACTCCTCTATACACAAATTTCCCAAAACAAATTTCTGATAATCAATCTCCAAAGAGATAGTCACCCACTCATTTGCATTGTCCTCGTTCTTTAATTCAAGTGTAACATGTGTGTATAAATATAAGAATATTTCATCCAACACATGAAAGCAGCCTTGATATATGTGGTTCAACAACTGGGTAACAAATTTAAAAACAACGTCAATAACTACAACATTAATAATACCTTTGATAGATGCATAAATTTCTGACCTACAGGCTTCACAGAAAGTGACTAACCACAACCTTAACCTAATAGCCATTAGCCACCTCTCTTCCAAAAAAAAAAACCCATTTCTTCCATGTTCTTCCCTGAATCTTTAGTATCATCCTTGGTAAGAAGTTGTTGTTGATGTTAATGAACTCATATGTTGATAAATCATAGATCTGAGCCAATGTTTGAGGATTGATATCTCCAATATGTGCATCTTGCGACAATCTAAGCTCTAAACTAGGTAAGCTAATAACAAAGGAGGGCCAAAGCCTCGTAGCTGTAGCGATGAAGAAAAATAAAAACTACTCATTTCCATATTCTACTCCATTCCCACTCTTTCACAACAGAAAGACTTCAACCTTGAATAAAAACTTCAAATTAGCCTAATTTTATCAATAGAGTGTTTACTATTGCATAAGAAGCCCAACCAACTAATCATATTTTTCAAATCCTAATAACTTCTAAGTGCTTAATCATTGAACATTTAGGCTTATATCTTTAGATCAATAAAAGTTCAAAAAGAAAATAAAATATTGAGATGCACGCAGACTAAAAAAATATTTAACACAATCAATTGCTTTATAAATTTGAGAAGGTAAAGCCAATCCTTCTATGGATTAACCATTTCTAATCCCTTTGAAAGTTTGTTGCACACAGCACACCAATGATCTAGTCTTGGATTTAAACTAACATTAACAGATAATAGATTAGTTTTAGATATCCCCTTAACGATAAGTAAGGCAAGCTAACGAATGAATGGACAATTAATTCTTTATATGCTCCAGAAGAACACAAATATATTCATGGTACCCTAATCCGTCAACAAAAACAAGAAGACATTAACTTGAAACATACTCGATCTAAAACTCCTTTAGAACTTATAAATCAACTTGGAAACTCAGTTATAGTAACAAATGAGTGACTCCAAAGTATGGAAATAGGAGTTCGAGAGAAAGCGAAGTAGTGAGGAAAGAGACAAAGGAAGGAATCGAACCTTACCTCATGAACCCATATGTGCGACACTCACTAAGAAAGAGACAGAGCCTACTCTAGGTGAAGAACAACGCTCCTTCCCACGAGACAAGCAATTCGACAAAGATGGAGACGGCAACGAGCGTCGATCAGAAAGGGTGAGCACGTAGGAAATCGCAACGAAATTTTTTTTTAGGGAGATGGTGTTTTTTAATAATTGAAATCGCGCGGGGATGGGAATTCTGCACTTTCTATGGGAAGACTCAAGAAAATTAGGGCTTAAATTTGGGAATTTTGATAAGTAAATCCCTCTTTAATTTAATCAATTTTTTTACGGTAGTTATTAAAATGTCATAGTTTTTTATGACAATTTAAAAAATGTCATAAATTTATAACCATCAGTAAAATTTCAAAATATTTTAAAAAATAACAAGAGTAAAATGTCAACAAAAAATGAATTTTCTATGACAATTATTAATTGTCAAGAATTTTTTTATAACTTAAAAGTTATGAAATTTTTCTCTAAAAACATGTGTTTTTTTTTTTTTTTTTTTTTTATGACAGTTTTTCAAATTTCTGCTTATATTTTTGTATGACTAACTATCATAGAAAGATAAATTCGTAGTAGTGTCAATTTTCAAGAGTTTCTTATCATTTTGGTACTAAAATTAGTTCTTTCTTATCATTTAAAAAGATGTCACGACGAGGTTTGCCTTGGTTTTTTCGGTTGTGGTAGGAATGAGTGAGTCGACTCCCACACCCATTACCTAAACTTATGACTTTCCTTGACTACAATCATGGAATGGGTCATTTGACCTATTTTGATTGGTTGACCCACACATCCCACAATCCATAGGTCATTTGACCCAAACAACAATCACTCTTCCGAGTAATTGCAAGTATACCCCTCCCTTATCTAGGATTGCCAAGTTTCTCCAAACTACATTCATTCACAAGGATACCACACAATAAATAATCATTACAAACAAGCAACATCAAGACAATTAATTATAAGAAAATCCTCTTGGGATAAAATGACAATTTTCCTTTAGAGTTCTAGCAAACAGTCTCATACATAAATACATCTAAATGTCAATCAAATGTAATTAGGAACACACAATATTACCTTAGAAAGTAAACAAAGACAAGGGGCGTTAAATATTGTTCGACCCTAGGCCCTTTGGGGATCGAACTAAACCTAGTCTAGAGTTCCTAGGGCCAGGTCAAGCTCTATCGACTCGTACGGCACATACGTGAGTAGTTACCAACACATTACACTCGATAGAAGGGGCGAGAGTCGCATTCGACCGTGAATCTACTAATAGGTGAAAAGTGAACGATGAGGGGCAGTTAAGAAATTCCTTTGAATAAAAGGGCAAAGGGAAGATAAGATAGGTAAGCTATTCTAAATTCTCTTAAGCTGCTCTTAACGCTCTCCTACTTTCTTTTTCTGTCAGAATCTGAGTTAGGCATCGGAGGCTATGTGACTCGCACTACACCGTTGTCTTAATTTCTATTTATTTTGCATGAACATCGTTTTCAATAAATCATAAATTTACCGTTGATCAATGATGAGAGCCCAATTTTCAATATCAACATGTATAGTAAGTAGTAAGGAACTATTGTTGCCTAAGTTTTCATAATTTACACATTTGAACTCTTATTTTCCAACACAATTCCTAGCCTCCAATAAAACTCCAAAAGAGAAAGAGAAAAAAAAATGGGAAGAAAAAGAATCGAACAATTTCTTCAATAAACCTTTTTTTAGATATATATATATAATTCGTTGAATAACGTTGAAGAATGGATGGTGTTACAAATGAGCGAAAAGTAATTGATTCCAAGTATCGGGGACGCCGGGGAGGCACCAGTGGATGCAGTCGGCATGGTGAAGAGGGTCGGCCTTTTCCTCGGCCGTGAGCAAGTGGCCCCCGGTCTCTGTGTAGATGGAGGAGTGGGCGTCTATTCGGTAGTCGGAGAGCTGAGTTATGTTGATGAACGTGACCGGGACTTTCATTGTGTGCACTATTTTGGACACCACGCTCATCATTTCCTTGTCCGTCCCACTCCCCCTGAAATTTTTGTTTCTAATTGGCTTTGTTTCGTTGAAGCATTTGCTCCCGTTCACTCTCCCCCAATCCATGCTTCTGATCAAACATATTTCCAATAAAGTTACTAAATTTGTTAAGTCACTATGTACAAGTTTGTAATTGCGGAAGGATTAACATATCCACACTAAACATTTTTAAAAACAAAACAATAAAAAGATGCAAGTAATTTTTTTTAGAAGTAACTAGTTTGAAAAGGTTTCTCAAGTCTTTTATTTTAAACCATCTTTGGGAAATAATTCCATTTTTCATATAAATATAAACTTCATTTTAAATAGAGGTAATGACTATACTAATTAAGACCAGGAGTGATATCAATTCAGGTTTTGTTAATTTTGTGTCAACCTAACAACAAACTGATATCTCATTTCAAAAAAGAAAAGAAAAAAAAAGTGATATCTTTGATTTATAATAAATAAAATCTAACTGATGTTAAATAAAAAATAAAATTATTGGTTTCGATCCATCAAAACCAATAACTTTTAACTTTTCATAAAATTAAATGTTTAAATTTATCCCAAAAATTCGGACCAATCCATTAGATTGGTTCGGTTCCTTAGTTGTTTACTTTGAATTTCATCCCTAGTTAAAACTATCTACTATATGCTTATATGACTTAAACTATTATTCTTGTCATCATGTTCAATTATAAATTTGATATTTATAATTTGAAGAAAGTTGAAATTTATTCTCTATAATTTGGGCGGGCGCATAACAAATAATACATTTCGTTTGATGGGAATGTAGAAGTAAGTAACCATACCAATATATATCTTTCTGTCAATTAGAAGTTTTTTTTTTTAGTTTGTTGACACCGTGAATTAAATAGTTGATTGATAATAATAATAAATAAATAAAAAGTTGGAAATTGGCAACTTTGTACAACTTTAAAAATGATCAATTCCATGGATTTTTGTCTAATTTTCTTTTTTAATCACAACAATTAACTCATGATTTTTTAGTCATGAACATAGGTTTATGTTTTTTATTTTTGATATTCGTAGAAAATTAATTTCTTGGTAGGTCGCCACCATGGATTGAATCCATCATCTTAAACATTATAAGACCCTCTTTGACCAATTGAGTCACTCCGTAATGGTTATATTAATTGAACTATATCAATGATATTTTTGTTAGTGTCTAATTGTCAAATTAACCTATATTGTTGATAATTTTTTTTTAAAAAAACACCACCATGTTTATTTATTGTTACGAGAACTCAAAAAAAAAAAAAACGTACTTAATTGGTTAGAGATTATTTTAATAATAAAAAATATTTATTAAATTTTATACTAAATTTTAAAAAATATAAAACCATACAAATTAAATTTATAATTTATCATTTTCAGAGAAAAAAAAATAAAAAAGGAAAAAGGAAAAAAGGGAAAAGGTAGAAGGAAAAAGGAAAAAGGAAAAAGAAAGTGGGACCTTGTGTGAGTTGGAGACATTGTAGTAAAGAAGACACGTGTCTTATTCGGATTGACATTTGAATCCACCCAATTGGCCCAAGTCTTCAATCCCATTGTATATGCAATTGGTGTATCAAATTCTTCATAACCTTCTTCTCCATTCTCAAACGATCCCCATCTGTGTTTTTGCCCCCACACATAAATTATAACACAAAAGTTCTACAACATAAAATCTACTTTGCATAAAGTGGAAGGTAGTATAGATTGGTCTAAAAAAAGAGTAAAGCATAGAGATGAAAATGTAGCTTATATGATAAATAAAAAATGTTAGTATCTTCTATTTGTAGTGGGGTCAAGTTTTAATAGTCATTTAATATATTGTTTTTAAAAAATAGTTCATTTATAAATTATTAAAATAAAATATTTGAATTACAATGCGTGGAATTTATATGAGAGAACTTACAGAGATTTAATTTTAACGCTGCTCATCCACCAGACATAGGTATTGAAAACAAGAATATTGACATTGGTCCAATGTTTGGAATGGTTTGCAACTGAGTCCACTCTAAGTATTCTTTGCTTTGGGTCTCCAATTATAGGATTGTCTGAATTTGAATGGACCAAATATGGGGCCCAATAAAACTCGATGGTAGCATTGTATTCCTAAAATATATTATTAAAATGTAATGTTTTCCCTTGTAATTAAAGAAAGAACAAAGGAAAGATTCTTTGTTTAATTTCATACTGTTCTACCTTGAATAAATGATTTGAAACCCCACCTA
This sequence comes from Sechiopsis laciniata, assembly GCA_037833695.1. Lineage (NCBI taxonomy): Eukaryota > Viridiplantae > Streptophyta > Magnoliopsida > Cucurbitales > Cucurbitaceae > Sechiopsis > Sechiopsis laciniata. The sequence continues at coordinate 17,690,609 of JBBMKA010000026.1, forward strand.
TCTTATGAAGTATGTTTCAAGTGTATTGCTGTTCTCTCTAAATATGCTGACTAAAGTTTGATCTTCACATCATTTTACAGATGAATTCATACTTCAATATTCTCAAAAAAAAAAAAAAATGAAACATACTTCATTATAAAAAAAAGTCCATTCATAAGAATTTTTTTTAAGAAAATCTCCTATCACAAGAACCCTTCTTAGAATTTTGAACTGCACACTTAATAAAAGCTCCTAAAAAAGTACTTATGGACAAGATTGAGAAAAAGAACAAATTTAGACAAAAAGAGAAACATAGAGGAGTAAAGAAGTGGCTTAATCAAACTAATTTATGAGAACAATAACAAAAGAGTAATTCCTTTAAAGCATATATGCTATTCATTCCTTAGAGTTCCTATAGCGAATTTATTTCTTACCAATTTTTCAACATCTAAATGTTGCAAAGTCATACAGTATCTTCTATAAGAATAGTATGCATAAGTTGACCTAAACTTTCACGAATATTATAAAAAAAATCTATTTTCTAATCAAACAAAAATACAAAAAACAGTACCTTTGCAGTGAAAACAGAGAGAAACCGGCCTCTCTTAAGAGACTTTTTGTCCTCCGGAATCAACCACTCGACCATACAAACAAACGACTGCCATTGGCCACGCTGCAACGAATCCCCAACGAACATCAGCTTCTTTCCTTTAAGCTTTTTCAATGCAATCTCTGCATTAAATCTGCCATTTCAAACCAAACTCCATCAATTACAATGTAATCAAATCTTACAATTTGAGGTCTTAATTACTTCTCTCTTTAATGGACCAACAAAGAACTCAAACCTTGGCAATGTGCAATCGTCTGGCTGCCACTCCCAATGCTGGTAATCGGAATCCTCCTGCCCGTTCTTCATGCAGGATACTTGCCGGTCTAGATATGGGCATGACCGGTCCGTGTATAGTGGCTTGATCGACCGGTTAAAGACCCACTTGCCATGTACTACACTGCATTCCTCCGGGTCGAACTCAAACCGGTCGTCTGTCAATGGGTCTCTCCACTCCTCCTCCTCCAGCGGCTTCTCTCCTGCCATACAAAAAAGAAAAGGAAAAACAAAGTTGACTAAAAAAATAGCATTGTTGGTAGCTTGTTGTTTTAAAAAATAAAGCTTGTTTTCTCTCAATCACTTGAATTTATAGTCAAATTTTCAAATTAGAAACAAATTTTTGTAAACCATCTTTATTATTTTAAAAAAAATATATATATATATATAAAATGTAAATAATAGAAATTAATATAGATGAGAATAATATTTACAAGTTTAATTTTCAAAAACCAAAACCAAATGATAACAAATTAAGCTAGACTTATGAGATTTAGACAAAAAGAAGGAAATGAGACAATTGATCCTTAACTGAAGGAAAAAACTATAAAAAGGTTAAAAATTTTAAAAATTAAAGTATATGTTTACATAAAAAGTTAGAACATAAAAATTAAGTCTCCATCCGTGTGTAAGTCAAACCTACTTTTTTTGGAGGAAGATTTTTGAGGGCAAGACTTGAGTTTGAAGAAGGAGGTGGAAGAGAAGAAAGTGATGCGCTCGGTGTAGAGAGCGAGGAAGGTGAAGGTGCAAAGGACAACAGTTAGAAGAGGGAGGTGGGGCTTGAGCCGGGCGACCGGGGGCTTCGCCATTAGGGAGGAGGGGGACGATGCCAACATGCTCATGGAGGAAGAAGAGAAGAAGAAGAAGCTAAACTAGATAGAATAAGAAGAATGAGGAGAAAGAGGTTATTTTAGGAGAGTTTAAGGTAATATTTTATGGGTGTGTTGAGTAGGAGTGAAGCTAAAGGAAAGTGTGGTTGAGTTTTATTAGCTCTTCTTTATGGAGGTTATGATATGATCAGGGGGTGGGGTGGGTGGGTTGACAGTCTAATTTCTTAGGTTCTTTTAGGGGAAATATAATTTTTTTAGATCTAATTATATGTCTGGTTAATTTTCTCTCTGAAACCAGATTCAGAATCTTTTCATTTTGGTGAAATAATTTTTTTTTTCTTTTCTTTGTAGCTTTGAGGTCAATTTGCGAATTGTTTGTTGTTTTCTTATATTATTATATTTCCACAGTGGTGGGACTGAAAGAGACAAATGTCCATTCTCTAAAAGAAAATAAAAAAGAAATGGATAAACATACGCCATACTTTTTTTCATTGTGTCAGCAATCTTTGATAATTTTGGAATCATTATTAGAAAATCTTATTATGTTTCCGGTTGAAAATAGTAGTCAATGTTGTTAAATTAAAAATAATATTGGATTGTTTCTATATTATTATTATTTTTTTTTATTAGTAGGTTTCTAAAACAATTTTAATTTCTTTTTTAAACAAACACTGTCGAGCTATTTCTTAATTTTGTAAAGGTTAATAAAAACTTTTGATTTATAAAGTGAACATAAATAATCGATAATCCATATATATTATAAACTAAGAGTAAAAAATTTAAATCTTATTTCAAAATTGTGTTAGAACTATAAAAAAATGAGTTAAATTGTTATGAATTTTAAATATAAAACTAAATTGTGGTAAAATAAAGCATCAAATTGTAGATTAAAAATAAGAACTGTTTTAACCTTTTTTTCTACTATATTTTCTTTTAGTTTATTCTCACAAATGAGGTTAAATTTAGTTTTAAAATGATGAATTTGTGAGTGATGTTTAGAGAAACAGATTTTGGCATATTTATGAAAAGATTCTAGAAAATGTTGATCAAAAGTTTAATGGAGAGATTTTGAGATATTTAATTTCAAATAAAGAACGATAAATTAAAAAAAAAACAAAAAAACCAGAAAAAAAAAAAAAAAAAAAAAAAAAATCGTTTCGTTTTGTTTGGTTAGTTTTTTTTTTTTTTTTTTTTTTTTTTTTTTTTGAATAAGGTTCGTTTTCATCATCAAATACTACTAATTCACTGTCACCATGCACTGATATCATTTCAATTCTTTAGTGCTTGTGTAATCATAAACCCCTTATTCTATAGCTAGCTATTACGGACAATGATAATTTTTCCTACCCTATTAATGAGAATGATTATACATTAATAAATAATTTTAAATAACTTCCTAAATAATAATAATAATAATATAATATACCTTAAATTGACATTAATATTCAATACTTACAATTTTTTTGTGATATAATAATTTTCTTAGAACCTTTTCTCCCATTAACTTCACATATTTTTATCCATAGCCTGCTAATGTTGGATTTTATTAGCAAAATCCAAAATAGTTTAATTATAAGATATGTATTACCTTGAAAGATTAAAAGTTAAACTCTCCAACACAGTTATATCTGTTGTACTAAGCAAATATAAATGAAAATTTCAATCAAAATTAAATTGGGACTCAAATCAGTTTCTACTGTTTACAACTTTGGATTATTTTGCAACTTCATATTTTACTGATAACTCTCAAGAATTGAGAGTTAAATTAGCTTAAAGGAATATATTTTTATTAAGAATTTGCTATAATGAAGTA
>JBBMKA010000026.1:17695132-17709733 GCA_037833695.1 Sechiopsis laciniata
TATTTTTATTGGTTATTGTTCACAATCAAAAGCTTATAGATTGTATAACCCAGTTAGTGGCAAAGTGATTATAAGCAGGAATGTAGTTTTCAACGACGATGAAAGCTGGAATTGGAAAGAAAGTTCAAGTGATGTTCAACTTGAAATTCAAATTGAAAATAAAGCTTTACAAAGTGAAGAGCAGCCACCTATTTTTGTAAGTTCATCATCAACTTCACCAAGTTCGAATTCAAGCAACAAAAGTTCAACTTCTGATGACACTCTTCCAAGAAAACAAAAATTTTTGTGGGAAATTTACAAGACAACACAAGCATTATTTGTAGCTGATACAATGACCTTTAGTGAAGCAGTAGACAGAAAAGAATGGTTAGATGCTATGAAAGAAGAAATTGCAGCAATAGAGAAAAATAATACATGGGTACTTACATACTTGCCTAATGGTAAGAATGTAATTGGTTTGAAATGGGTATTTAAAACAAAGTCTCGTTCAGATGGAAGTATTGAGAAGCACAAAGCTCGGTTGGTGGCAAAAAGATACGCACAACAGTAAGGCATTGATTTCGAAGAGACATTTTCTCCAGTTGCTCATTTTGAGACAGTTAGAGTTGTTTTAGCTTTAGCTGCACAAATGCGGCTGCCTGTGTTTCAATTTGATGTTAAATCGGCTTTTCTATATGGAGAGTTGCAAGAAGAGGTGTATGTTCTACAGCCTGAAGAATTCACGATCAAAGGCAAAGAAGAAAAAGTATACAGCTGCAAAAAGCTCTTTATGGACTGAAACAGGCTCCAAGAGCATGGTACAAAAAGATAGATTCTTACTTTCCTGAAAATGGTTTCGAAAGAAGTAAGAATGAGCCGAATTTGTACACGAAAAAGGAAGGAAAAAACTATTTTCTTTTCCTTTGCCTTTATGTGGATGATATGATATATATGGGTTCATCCTCTATTTTTATTGATGAATTTAGATGTTGCATGAGGAAGAAGTTTGATATGACTGATCTGGGTCTTCTACATTACTTTTTGGGATTAGAAGTGATTCAAGCTGATGATGGGATCTTTGTCTCACAAAGGAAATATGCTCTGGATTTACTTAAAAGGTTCAATATGATGAACTGCAAAATTGCTGCTACTCCTATGAATTTAAATGAAAAGTTGCAAGTTGATGATGGTACTGAACTTGCTGATACAACACAATTTAAGAGTCTTGTAGGTGGTTTGATTTTCTTGACACATACACGGCCTGATATTGCTTTTTCAGTAGGAGTTATTTCTAGATTTATGCACTATTCAACAAAGCATCATCATGGAGCAGCGAAAAAGAGTACTTCGCTACATTGCTGGAACAAGTGATTTTGGGTTGTGGTATGGACGAGTTTCAAAGTTTGAATTGAATGGATACACTGATAGCAATTGGGCTGGTTGTTTTGATGATAGAAGAAGCACCTCTGGTTACTCTTTTAAACTTGGGTCAGGTGCTATCTACTGGAGTTCGAAGAAGCAAGCAACCACAGCATTATCTTCCTCTGAAGCTGAATATGCTGCTGCAACTTCAACATCATGTAAAACGGAGTGGCTGAGGCGTTTACTTGTAGATTTTGGGCAAGAACAGAAAGGAGCAACTGTGAAATGGGGTGATAACAAAGCTGCAATTGCAATGAGCGAGAATCTAGCATTTCATGGGTGAACAAAGCACATCGACATTCGAATTCATTTCATTCGTGAGCTGGTAGATGAAAGTCAAGTTCAGCTGAAGTATTGCAACACCAATGAGCAAGTTGCAGACATCTTTACGAAGTCGCTTCCTTGTGAAAAACATGAGTACTTTAGAGCTCAACTTGGACTATGCAACTTTGAATCAAGGGAGGCTGTTGAAGAGTGATTCAAAGTTACTGTTATTTGTTCCTTAATTTGCTGATAGTTAGTTCCTTTATTTTTCTGGTTTTTTAGTCAAATAAGTTGTGAAGAGAGCGGCAAAAATATTCAAGTTTGTTAAGTTATTTTTAGATTTCATTTGTTTTGTAAATGCCTATTTAAAGGTATGTTATTTCTTTTTACTTGCAATGAGAATAATTATCACAATCAATTAGTTTTCCATCTTTTTTTGTTCTGTTTCTCCAACACTGACTAAGGCATCAAAGGCTACGTGACTCACACCACACCGGTGTCTAGGTTATTATTATTTGTTTTGCAGATAATCGTCTTAAAGAAAATACTAATTCATCATTGACTTCAAAAACCAAAATTCAGCATCAACAGAACTTTCATTCACTCTCACTATCTTCTTTAAGCATTAACTATAGTTGAGTGAAGTTAACTTTAGTTGGGTTCTTTTTTTACCATTAGTTGTAACAGATTGGTAAAGGAAGTTGGTCTTCTCTGTTATTAATTATAAAAATATTTTAGGGCTAAGTTTGTTTTGCAATCTTCAGTTCTGGTTCGATTAATCCTTGACGGATAATAAAGAAATCTCTCTGATCCTGCACATTGTATGTAGGCGTTTTATTGTTAAACTATGTAAATTTATGTCTTCGATATTCTCCATCCCTACTTGGTCTATTTAAGACACAACAATTAACCAATCAAGCACGTCTAAAACTGATCTTAGACATATATCATATTTCTACTACCAATGTACAAAAAAAAAAAAATTCAATGGTCATGCAAAGTTTTGATATCACAAGTTGGAGAAGATAAGAAGCAAAAAATGGACCCAAATAGACTTTGAAGAAAAATAATGAAAGAATGGAAGGAAAGAAAGACAGGTATGAAAAGAGAATAAGGTAGTGAGAATTGGTAAAGTAGCATTGTACAAAACAAACATTAAGCAATTCGCAAACCCATCATTTTCTTTCCCAACAAAAGCAATGATTGCTCAAAAGCCAAACATTTGCATTCTCATTTTTCATTGAGGCTCCACGTTGAACACCTTGTGCTCATTCGAAATGGACCAACGAACCCACACACCTTCATAATATTTTCTCTTTAACCAATCCCTTTCTGAACCTTCAAACTCAAGTCTCTTTTTCCTCTATCAGAATCTCTGGACGAATCCAATTCGAATTCTTACATTTCGGGGATTATAATGATGAATTATGTGGAAACTTGACTATATCATATACTAATGTGAATATGTATTGTGAAAGTTTGTTGTCCTACCAAAAAATCTCACTAAGTCTCTTCGAATATCATCTAGCTTCTTATACCTTTATTTTTTGTTTCATTTAAAATGATTTTTTTTTTCTAAAACAAAAACCAATATATGTTAGAATAATTGACTACTATACCTACCTTCTTCATATTGAAACTATATACGCAAAAAAAAACAGTTTCATATATCATTTAAATTTCAAACGTATTATATATACCTACCTTTAAAAAAACACATATATATGCCTTTATAAAACATGATCAAATAAAAAATGAAAATGGAAAATCTTTCAAATATATGGGGCTAGTGCAAACACCATATCGTTTTTTAATGATGGATAGATAGTATCCAACTTACCAAAAGTTTTGTAATGTTAAGTCTAAAACAAGCTATTGATAGAAAGGGAAGAAAACCATCTTAATTTATGACCAAGCTAATTAAATAGTAAGTGGTAAATTTAAATAGCTCTTCACATCATTAAATTTAAGAGTCATAAAACAATAGTTTAACTAACAAAATTCAAATTTTATCATAATTAATACACTCTCCAAATTACCAACAAGATTCGTAGTTCAACGGCATCAAGTATATCTTTGTGACTTTTTTAGTCATTAGGTTCAAATTTCCCCTCCTCAATTATAGTAAACTCAAAAAGAAAAAAGAAAAAAACACATCTCCAAATTAAGTAACCCCCTTTATGGTTAATTTCTAAAGACGTCAAATTTATAACAATATGATGAGAGCCTTCCCTAATTTAATTAATCTTTTATCTTATGAATCTGTTCAACAAAACTGAAATCAAAGCATCTCTCTTCTCAGCTCTTGCTTCCTCTCTCTTTCTCATTTCCTCTTGTTTCTTTCTCCACATAATCTCCATCATCATCTTCTCTCTCTCTAGAGCTTCCATTTTCATCCTCCATTCCTCCTCCTTCAACCTTCTCTCTTCCTCTCTAACCCTAAATGCTTCTCTCCATTGCCTTTCCATTTCCATCTCTCTTTTCACAAAACTCTTCAATATTTCCTTCAAATTGTTCTCACCATGTTCCTCTCTTCTCCATTTTCCCCTTTTTATCGTCTTTTTCTTTGATTCGAATGCTTCGTTTTCGTCTTCCTTGTAGTTTTCATGTCTTTTTGAGCCTTTTGATCCATTCTCGGCTTCGATCCACCAGTTCTTTTGCATTCTTGCAGTAAAAATGGCATGGAGGTCGTTGTAAAATGAAAATTGCTGCTTTTGAGCTTTGGGATCCATAGTTTCACAATCCTATATGTATACAGTTGACACATAGTAAAGAGAATGAGTGAAAAATAAAAAAAAAATTTCTTGGGTTAAATTATAAATTTGGTCGAATTTTGTGTCTATAATTTAAAAGTTAGAATTTAATCGTTATGGTTTTATATAACCTAAAAATAGCTTATGTACGCTACAATTAGGATTTAAAACAAAAAGTAGAAATAAGAAATCTACTCATACCGTTAAAAAAAAAAAATACAAAATATCATTTTATCTACGCATGGATATTTAATTGTCACTTAATTTACCAGCAATTACAAATGAACATGAACATTTTTAACTCTAAAGAGACTAAATTTTAACTTTCTCCCAACCATATCCACGAAATTTGTGATTTAACATTTTCTTTATAACAACATTCTATTTTTTTTTGCATCATTCTAAGAGAGGTAGAAATCTTATGATCGTATTTGATCGTATTTTGAGTTATTCTTTATAGACTATTTTAAAACGAATGAGAATTGTGTGCTTGTGTTTAAATAACATTTTTATATATATTGTTTTATTTAATTCTTTAAAAATGTGTATATATATTTTTTTATTATTTCTTTATGATTATTTAAAATATTTCTAGAGATACTTTGTTATTTAATATTTAATAACTATAGATTTCCTTTTTCCAAAAAAAAGTAACTATAGATTTGTTATGGTGGTAAGAAAAAAGAAAATTTTCTTTTTTGAGAAAAAGAAAAATAACTTTGTTGAGTAAAATAGAATTTAACATTTAAGTAATATATCTCTTCTTTTTTCTGGATATACGTTAACATGGAGTATTAAATGATTAATGTATAAAAATTATCAATTTAGGATACAAAAGTTTATTAATCTTCTGATTAGATCTTAACACGGGATTATTTAAGCCCTGTTTGATAACCATATAAGCCTCGTTTGATAATCATTTTGTTTTCAATTTTTAATTTTTGAAATTTAAGCCTACAACAACTATCATACCATTTTTACACTGATATCTACATTTTATCTATATTTGTAGAAATCAAACCAAAATTTAGAAACAAAAAAAAAAGTTTTTATTTTTGAAATTTAGTTAGGATTCACATGCTTTCTTAAAGAAAGTTAGAAATATTGTAGGAAAGATAGACTACATTGTAGTAAATATGAGTAAAAATAAGCTTAAATTTTAAAAACAAACAACAAAAAATCAAATGATTACCAAATAAGGCCTTAGTTTTTGTTTTTTGTTTTTAAAATTTAAGCTTATTTTTCCTACGATATGTTCCATCTTTCCTACAATGTATCTAACTTTATTTAAGAAAGTATGTGAATACTAACCAAATTTCAAAAACAAAAACAAACGTTTGGAAGCTACTTTTATTTTTCAAATTTTGGTTTGGTTTCTACAAATATAAGTAAGATGTAGATATTCATGTAGGAAAAAATATGTGGCGTGGTAGTTGTTGTAGGCTTAAATTTTAAAAACTAAAAACTAAAAATAAAATGATTATCAAATGGGCCTTAATAACTTGTACGTAATTTCCTTGATAAAAATAAAATATTTGGTGCCATATTTCTATGGTCATATTCTTTATAAAGAAGCTAGATATCCTCCCAAAGCTGTCAACAAAGCTTGGAGCAGTCTTTAATACTCTGGAGTTTCTCTCTAACCAAAGAAACCACAAGACAGTCCCAAACATATTTTAAAACAAGAGATTTTTTTTATGGATATTGAAATATTAGAAAAGAGTAAAATATAGAATTGATAAGTTTTAATAAGGGAAAAACTTGAAGCTTATAAGTTTCAATAAAGTTAAATCTTTCATAGATATGTGAAATATTTTTTTAAAAGTTGCTATAATTAAAATAAGAAGGCTAGAATTTGTTATCTACAACAAATTTTTTTAAAACAAACTAAAATATTTGTTTTTTTTTTTTTTTTTTTCATATTAAGACTATTATAGTTGCCAAAAGGTTACAGATTTTGAATTCATCTATCCTCAGTAATTCAAAAACAAAACACTAATTAAGTTATCTAACTGCTTGCATTTTTATATTTTACAAATTTTGATTATGATCAATTTAAAATCGTTTTTTCTTCTTATATCTGACTTTAAAGAAATTGATCGGTAATTAAAACTATGTAAAGTTTAATTTTAGAACAAAAACTATAATGAAAACCCTAAAAATGACAAGGCTCTCACAAAAATCCATTACCTTATAACGAGTGACAAGATTTTTCCACTTGCACTTACACTGCTCATCGTTCCGATTGAATCCTTTAGCCTTCATCTCACCAGCAACCGAAACCCAAAGCATTCTATTGTGCTTAATTTCGGAGAAACTTCTATCCAGAGCCGCCCTGATAGCAAGCAACTCATTCGTCTCGGGTACGCTCCACGGCGGACACCTGTCCGCGGCCTCCGCATTCACGCCGATCCGATTCTGCAGCTGACGAACACCACCACGATTTGAATTTGCATCCAAATCTTCCATCGCAGAAAAAGATGATCCGATCCGATCTCTGCCTTTGAAAGTGAGAGAAGGATAGACAATTTGGATTCTGGTGTATGTTAATTATTCGTCTCAACGGTGTGAATTATAGGTGTAATTGTCTTTGGTGGTATGAAAGCGTTAAAAGATTTGAGACATTTATTTTGGGTTTTAGATATCAGTTTGTGTTTGTTTGTTATTTTTGTTGTGCAGTGTCATCTTTATCCTTTCACGCGATTTTCATTCATTTCGTCTACAATGTCGTCATGCTTACAACCAACAAATTTCACAATCCATTTGTCACACACCTACAAAATTTTATTAACCATTTTATGGGTGGCCCAAGTTTATTTAAGTAAATTCTAATTCATATCTTAAAACCTTTCGAGTGAAACTATAAGCGTACTCAATTTTTTTTATTTTTTTTTGTATGTTTCTATTTAATTCTTAAGTTTAAAAATAAAAACTTTTATGTCCGATATTGCAACGATTTTCAATTTTAGTTTATACAAATATTAAAATGGTTAGTTACTTAACAAAATGTTGATTAAGATGATAATAAGACTAATTTTAAATTCTACAGGTTTATTTTGATAAACAAAAAAATATATAATGACTAAAGTTGGCGTTAATCAAATGTGATTTTACAATATCAAATAAAACATACCTTCAAAATCTAAAAATTAGAAAGATATTTTTTTCCAAAAAAAAATTCACTTTAAACCAGTTGCTCCAACATTTAATCTCGACCATTTTTTCTTGATTAGTTCTTTTATTCTTCAACATATATTTGGATAACGATAATTAGTCACATTCTGAAATTAAAAAAAGAAAAAAACTAATAATAATTTTGAGGTTCTGGCAAAAAAATTAACACTAACATTGACATTTGTAAGCTATTATATACTTTGCACTCAATTATTTAGAAGAAAGAAAAAAAATAATAATTATGATATGTTCCTCCACCCCAATAGCCAATCTCAAATACATATTCGAAAAACCATTCAAATGGTAATAAGTACTGTTTTATTATTCTTTTGTATATATGTGAATTTAATTATTAGGCGTAACATGATGTATTCTCCAATTCATTCCTAATGACAAGAAAGATTTAAACTACATACAAATGTTTTAAATTGTTATTTAAGTGGATCGAAAAATAAAATTTATATGAATAGACAACCTTTTTTTTTTTTTTTTTGTCTACTTTGTAATGATGAAGAATTCTTGAATTCAAGTACGTCGACATTTTTTCCATGATTCTTTGATTGGATTTAGGATTCGTCTGAACATTTGACTTTTTCTGAAGTTTAGCTTCAAATTAAAATCTCTAAATATTGACAGTATTTTACAATTTAGGTAAAGTTTAATTATTCAAATAATTATTTTATATTCTAAGAAACTGTTAGGAATTATCTATTTTTTTTATTTTATCTATTTCCTAGATTTTATTATATTATTGTCAGTATTTTTTAGGGTTTGTTATATTTGTGTACTATATATGGTTGAAATACAATGAAAAGTGTAAAACATTTTAGCCACCACTTCTCTCAATTTAACATGGTATCAGAGCAGTAGGTCCTGAGTTCAAATCCCTTCCAAGTCGTTTCCTCTCCATTTGAAATTGAATTCCATTTGTATGACATTTATCAAATTTCTAAGCCATAGTGAGAGACTATTGGTTGATATAATTAAATTTATCACAACCCACCAGCTTAAGCTTTTGGGGTGATTGATGATTTAACATAATTTAACACGGTATTCGAGAATATGAGGTTTCTCCTCAAAACCAATTTGGGACTCCCCACTTTCCAATGTGGGACAAAACATGCCCCCTTAAGATGGTGCCTCTTTTGGGCTCACGAATCTTGAATCGGATCTCAATTTTATTTTTATTGGACTAATACCTGTTTCACCTTTATGGGCTCTAATACCATATTAGAGAATATGGGGTTCCACCTCAAAACCTATTGGCAATGAGGGGAGTAACTGTAACAACCCAATTTTCTATTCCGCTTCTCAAGATGTGTTTGGTTGTTGATTCGGTTGTTCGGTTGGGCCGTTAGGGCAGTTTGAGCCGTTAGAGGCATTTTGGTAATTTTGTCTTCAAGGGTAGTTTCGTAATTATCCAGAGTTTCAGGACTGTTTATGTTATTTGTTGAGTTCGGGTTATTCTTTCGGTTTCAGGTTTCCAAGGCTAGTGTCACTATTCGGGAAGTTTGGAGATCTTTGTTAGGCTAAAGAAATTTAAAGAGAAAAATAGTTGTTTAAAGATTTCCCTCGCTAAGACTCGCCTGTTGGTTAGAGTTTGGAAGTTATGTTTAAAAGAAGAGAAAAAGGAGAAAAAGTTGCCTTCGCCAGGACTCGATGGCTGATTGGTTTTGGGAGATTTCGACACGTGGCGAAGAGGTCCCTATAAAAGGACGACTTCCTCATTTCTTCTTTTCTTCTTCTTACCAAGAGCTCCCCATTCTCTTCTTCACCCTTCTCCGAGATCAAGAACCCTAGCAGCCTCCACCCTTCACCGAGATCAAGAACCTTAGCAGCTTGCACCCTTCGCCGAGATCAAGAACCCTAGCTACTTTCGCCTTTCGCCGTTTGCCGCAGCCCCATGGGTCCGTTTGCCCTACCGCGCAGTCGCCGAGTGCAGCGCTTCGCCAAGCTCACACACTGTTTTCCTAGTCCGCTCGCCCCAGCCGCAGCGTCACCGCGAGCTTCGCCCTTACCAAGACCAGCGATCGCAGCCCTCGTGATTGCAGTGCCTTTGCCCAGCTCACGGATCGCCCTCACCTTCTCCAAGCTTCGCACCAGCCGCACGCTTAGTTCAGCCTCGTCTTCGCGTAGCGACACGCTCGCCTAGCCACACGCACGCAGCACTCCGCGATCCTGGGCACGTCTGCGAGCAGCATCGCTTCACCGAGCCGCTGGCCCTTGCCCGTTGCCTGTCGCCTCATGCAAGCCTTGCCGAGAGCTTGGCCTTCCCCTCACCGAGGCCGTGCTGTCGAGCCTGTTCTTCTCGATTTTGGGTAATCCCTTACTTTTCGAGACCTGTTGTTGGATGCCTAGTTATTGTAACTGTTTAGTTGGCTAATTATTGTTATTTATTATCATTATTTGCTAGGTTCATGTTGGTTCTGCAGCTCAAGGAGCCCTATTGTCTGTTTGTGATTTTTTGCTTGTTTCCAGGTAAGGATTTCCTTGCCGGGGTTATGTGGACCCTACACTTGACATTGATAGTTTTCTGGTTGTGTGTTACTGTTTTTCTAAGCATGTTATTGGCTAGGCGTTTGAACGTTATTTCTATTGCTGAACTTGTTAGTGGATAGGCTTGCCTGTTTATCGCATGTCGATATGCATGATAGTGGATAGGATTGTATGGCTTGTCTGATAGGACCTGGCATGTAGATTTATGTACCCTGGATTGCACTACTATGTTGCGGTGACTGTTTGTATCTGTGACTGTGATATGCTGTATGATATTGTGCAATGATATTGATGCTGAACTCTATTAGCCTTAGGGTACTTCTTCTTAGCTAGATCTTGTTAGGTTGTCATCATCTAGAGGCTGAGAGTAGACCAACATATGTGTCCCAACCAGTCGGGCTGTGAGGATAGATTCCTTACCCCCGGCAGCTGGGTGTGGAGTAGCTACCACACCGGCATAAGCCTAGTTTGTGGCCTGCTAGAGCAGGGTCCTTTCCTTGGTGCAAGCCTGCCTTGGGACGACCTTTAGCTTCAGGCGTTGGGTGTGATTAAGACTGCCACAGTATGGTGCCGAGGGCCTCTCACCTGCTGTGGATCAATGCTCACCTTTTCGAGTCATAAGCATGCGCACCTAGACCGGCTTAGTTTGTGTAGGCCTACATTTATCCAGTTTGTAGGAGCATGCGGTGTGCTCATATGTACATTAGATGTCGGGAGGAGAGCTCCCTTGGGCTAGTGTATCAGTACACCTTTCCGTTCAGTTAGAACTCGACACTTGGGTACTCTCCCAAGTGTCTAGGATCAGCATAGTGAGCTGATCACCTTAGCCGAGAGTTAGAGACTCTCGAGATTCTAGGGGTTATACTGGTAACCCATTTAGAGATCCATAGAGGATCCTTAGCCGAGAGTTAGAGACTTTCGATGGTTTGAGCAAGCTGTGATTGTACTTGTGTTGAGACTGCCTTTGCGATGTTGATCTGCTTGTGTGCTAGGATGCTAGATGATGTGACTTACGTACTGTACCCCGGTTGGGGATTCTTACTAAGTGCCTTCGTACTTACCCTTATTTTCTATAGTTTTTCCACTAGGTAACTTAGGACGGCACCGGGACGGCTAGAAGAGGAGCTGCTTGATCATGAACGTCCGCTGTTTTGATTTTTATTTTGTTGTCTTAATTCATCATGCAGGATAGTTGGGTATAATTGATTTCATGATTTAATCTTGTTTTGAATAACTATGGCTAGAGGCTCAACTATGTTTTATCTTATGAAACGTTTTGAATGAATAAACAAGAAATTATTTTAATGGTTGGTTTAAAGTTTAAGTTTGACCATTTTTTTTCATGCATGTTGAGTAAGAACTGGGTTTAGGACTATTTTAGAGTCGGGTTCTTACAGTTTGTATCAGAGCTCAAAGTCATAGATTCTGTAGACGCCTACTGAGTTAGGTCGTTTGTCCCCATGATCATCAGCACTCCAACGGCCGTTAGGTATGTCAAAAGTTCTTTTGCTAAGGGTTTTGTTTACAGTACTTGCATCTAGCATACTTGCTTTATTTTGTTGTTGGCAGTGAGAATCCAAGTATGGACTAGTTTGTGGTTGAGTGTAGATCGCCAGTATTCCGATCACTCTCAGAGGAGCAGGGATGTCTGGTACTACCAATCGAGGAGTTGGAGCTGAGCCAGCTGTAGATGAGACCACCTCCAGGGTCGACCAGACCCACAGGTCACCTTTGGCCCCGGCTGTTGTTTTACCGAGAGAGGGGGTAGATACTACCTTACCTCAAAGTGAGGCTCCTAGAGCCGAGTTTGCTTCGGTCATGAGAGAGTTGATGGTCAGTTTGTTGGCTCAATAGAGAGCGGAGACCCAGGCGCAGCTTGTAGCGTAGCGAGAGGAGTCCCAGGCACAGATAGCTCAGTTGGCACAGTGTTGCAGCCATGAGAGTCGTGGTTAGAGAGATGTTCGTTGAGTATCAAACAGAGATTCAGGAGTAGATCTTGAGCATGTCCGATAGAAGAGATGCCAAAGGCCAGATTGATGAGTCTGGAGTTCTTGTTCGAGTTACCGGTGTTGCCGTCACCAGAAGTTGTGACCTTGTTGGCTTATCTGTTGCAGGGCCGAGAGTTTTATTTTAGCAGCACTTCATGTTGTGGCTGGCACCAAGCTTGGGTGCAGGCCTACGTTTAGGCCAGTTTGCACTGTTGTGCAGGTGATTCTTATGACCTCCTTGGATGTTCAGCATGTTTCTCCAGATGTTGCATCAAACGTGCCAGTTGGAACACTTGATCTTGTAGCACAAGTGATCCATGTTGTTGGTTGCCAGATGGCCAAGAGAGAAAAAGATGCGCGAGGAATGACCGAGAGTATCATTCCCTAAGTTTACCCGAGAGATGGGCAAGAGGCTGGAGATAGAGCGTGAAGAGTTAAACCCTTGGTGTTCAGTCATTGGTTGTGACTCTGTTGGGAGTTAGTTGGTGGCATCTCTATGAGTGTCGGCTAGACTTCAGTTTTCTGCAGAGCTTAGTCTTTGTACTCACATGTGTACCAGTGAGTATCTTGTTCCCGGTGTGGGTTGTTAGAGTTGTTTGTTTGGAGCGAGACTGTGCTAAGTTTTTGGAGGAGTTGGGCTTCCAGTTCAAGGATACTATCCTGAAAAGTGCCCTTAGTTTGAGATTGTGGATGTATTCTGCTCGTTGTTGGATTGCTTGTCGTCAGACAAGAGTTATTCGTTGAAACGTGACCTTGGATGGTAAGAACCTTTATTATTGTTACGTTAGAGGCCAGATGGGTTCAGCAAGTTGTGGTTGGCTAGAAACCACGCAATTGTCAACTGGTATTGTTAAGGGTGTTGTAGAGATCTTTAATCGGAGTAAAGCTACGAGGTGGTTGATGCTTTGAGTAAGAGGATGACACATTCTGCAGCGTGTTTGGTCTCTTGTCCCTGTATCTAGAAAGTTGAAGCTAGCCAGTGTAGTTGTGTTGCTGAAGAAGGTTTATTCTTGTTTAGTCAGTTGGCTGTTAGACCATCTTTACGGCAGTGTGTGTCTGGGGGTCGTCGAAAGGACCCTAAGCTCGTGGTGATTCTTGCCAGAGCTCAGTTAGACCCAGATAGTGAGTTTCAGTTGCTCGATTGGAGCTTTGTTGCCAGTTGCCAAGCCAGGGTTAGTTTCGCTGTAATCTTCGAGTTACCCTGGAGGTGCAACTTAAGGTTTAGCTTGGTTGTATTTAAGGTGTTGCTTTAAATGTTTGTGGTTTTTAAGTGGAGATTGCCTTTTCAGCACAATGATTGTTTATCACTTTTGTTTGGACGCAACCATTAAAAGGTGTTAGTGTTTTCTGTCCTTGGTATGTTCCTCTTGGTTAAGAGCCACAATTCAGTTGTGAGTAGATAGAAATTTTGTCCTTGAAAGAGTTGGAGTTTATGACTGTTAAGCTCGAGTTTTGGTTGTTCCACCGAAAGGTAGTGAACGGTTAGTTCAATAGCTTTTGTTGTCCTGATAAAAGTTGGTTGACCTTTTGAGGTTTTGGACGTCCTCTTGTTTCAGTCGAGGTTCGTTGTTGTGCAAGGAGTGTATGTTCCAAGTCTTGACTTGCTAGGAAGCCTTGCTAGTTGTGTTGTGTCTGACCCTAGTGGTTCGTTGTTTAAGAATTGTGTTTTAGCAACTTGTTAGTGTTTGATCAGGATGTTTCATGCTTGATGCTTATGGTTTTGTGGTACGTTAAGTGTTCGCTAAATCTCAGACACACAATTTAAATAAAATAATAAATGGAAGAATGATGGTGTGGCTTGTCCAAAGTTTCGCTAAATCGAAACTGCTACTTCTATTCTAGCGAAAGGTGTGTGTGTTGGATTCCCAAAGGTTGTGCAAGTATACACAGTCTTTGTTGTAGCAAGTTTTAATGTAAGTAAAGGTCATCTCCACAGGGAATAGTTATTAATACCATGCTTAAGCGAAATCAAGAGAGTTGAGTAACGGGTGAAAATGGTTAAGATGGGATTAAACTAAACGAAATAAAGGCAATGCAAGTTGAACTACGTAAAATACATCGGAAGGAGAACGGGACCTTTCAGAGAGTTTCACTTAGGCAAAACAAGGCAGCGAAGACATAAACAACTGAAGGCTCCTCCTTGGCTCTCTCGAGCTCTAGAAGTTGGCTCTCTCGAACTTCTGGTTTGGTTCTCTCGAACTCAAACTTCGCTAAAACTAAGCAAACAAGCATTAGGCAAACCTTATCTCTAAGTGTTCATTTTACATGAAAGCAAGGTAACTTAGCAAAACCTAATGTTATGACATGCAATTTCGCTCAATTTCTATTCTCTCGAACGCGAAACAGAGACATACAAGTGGTTGTCAGACGAAATGTATTTTAAGCTTAACACAGCATGCATTCTCGCTACGTGTTCGCTTAGGCGAAGTTCTCTTACTTGCCTACGTTCTTCCAATGATGAACTTAGCTACTCATAACGATAATGGGAAGTAAAGCGACATAAAAGCAATAGTTCATTTCCACTA
>JBBMKA010000026.1:17725216-17737001 GCA_037833695.1 Sechiopsis laciniata
TAAGACCCTTATTGGGTTGTACGAGTCAAGGCGCAATGGGCTGAATTTGATAAGTAACAGAGACTTTGGGCCCTATTGGTTAGCCAATACTGGAGTCAATTCAAAAGAGAAATATGTATACTGGGAGCTCAATGAACTGTAGCCAATCGGATCGAAGGAAAGGGCAATTTAAAAAGCCCAAATTTATATTCAAATTAGAAAGAGGAAAAATATACAACCATGGTTGTATGGGCTGTTGAGATGGAACTGTAATGGACTGTTAAGATGGAATGGTAATGGGCTTGTAGTTGAAGAAAGAATAACAACCCTCGTGTTTATTAAAAATATGTTAGGAAGACAGAAAATGCTCAACAATTGTTCAAGTGTTTTGTGGCTAATGAAATCTGGTGCTTCAAGAGAATTTGGGGAACAGTTACAAGAATGGAAATCCACAGTCTTGCCAAAAATGTACCACTCCAATAATCAACCATCATTGCTAATAATGTTTATCTAGGGTCAATTTCTAATGGACCCGAGTCTTCCTTTTTATAATGAATATGATAATTGGGTTATTATAATGAGAGGCATTGAAGTGTGGACTAATTCAATATTTGGGTCAAAAATGTGTTGGGACCGTGAAGGCACCCAAGAAGAGGTATTTAGCCAAGAAAAGTTCATATCTCTATGCAACTTGAAGCAAGACGTCAAGCAAGTGAATGCCACCTTGAGGACAAGGTATGTCTTGAACCGGGCGGTAATGTAAGGACCTCAATTCCATTGAACATTATAGAAAGGGCAAATTGGGTAATTCCATAATAGGGTTTGCTAGGGAGGGGGGAGTGGATACATTGTGGGGAGTATAAATACTGTAATGAAAGGAGAGTTGAGTAGGTTTTATTGTGGAAGAACGTCTGAGGACTTCTTAGGAGAGATATCGGAGCTCTCGAATTCTCCGAGTAACGTCGTTTGGTTTATTTTCTATTCTTGTATTGTTGTTGGTTATTTTCCATTAATGAAATCTGCTGGTACTTGAAATTTTATCTCTATTTTGGTGTTATTTCCATTTTATTTGGTGTTTGACATTTTGTTGTGAATTAATGAAGAAGTAAGGTATTGGATACCTTACAACCATCTACAGATCATATAGAAGTTATGTATAGAATTTTGAGATATCTAGACAATGATCCTGGAAAGGGTATAATATTAAAAAAAAAACTATGAGTCGTTTGTTAGAAATCTACACAAATGTAAGCTGGGTTGGCTCTCCAATTGATCAAAAGTCAACTTCAGGGTATTGTTCTAATGTGTGGGGAAATTTGGTCATTTGGCGAAGCAAGAAACAACCAGTTGTCGCTCAAAGCAATGCCAAAGTTGAGTTTCGCTCACTAGCCCATGAAATATGTGAAGGGATTAGTCTGAAACGTCTTCTCACATAATTATAGATGGGGATAGATGAAGATAGAAGACTCCATAGAAGTTTTATGTGATAATCAATATGCTATAGCTATTGCAAAAAACCTAGTGCAATCGTGATTGAATGAAGCATGTTGAGATCAACCATCACTTCATCGGTAAAATGATCGAGGCTAATATCATTATACTGAAATATGTGTCATCACAACAAGTTGCAGGTATATTGACCAAGGCACTTCATCTACCCAGTCTTGGTGGATTAATATAAACCAGCTTGAGAGGGAGTGTAGAAAGTCAAGCTAGTTTAGAGTCTATCCCTTATATTTCTATTTCTATTTCTATTTCTCTAACTTAATTGAGTTAGTCTACATTCTATTATTAGGGAGGTTAGTTTACATTCTATTATTAGAGAGGTTAGTTTAGAACTCTCTTGTATTGTATAAATATGTATGTTACCTCACTTGAATTAATAAGAAAGAATACTAATTATTTTCATACATAGCTTTAGTTAGTAAGGACAAGATAATACAATGGTAAAATAACAACTCATGCAGCCTCACTCTCATGGACCATAGTATATGATAGGTGATTTACAAGATGAATTTGTTAGGTATCCGATACCTAACAAGTTTCCAGAAATACACAGAACAATACCAACAACCAAATAGATAGAAATAGCAGTAGAAATTTACTATATTTCAGAGATAATACTTATAATTCAGGCTATACTATTACAATCACTAATAGAATCAACAAGATAAAAGATAAAGATAACGACAAGGAAATACGATAGCTAACTGGTGATGTTCGAGAGCCACTGGAACCTCTCCTCCAAGTCACTATGACTTAGCCTCCACAAAATCAGACTCCCCTTCTAAACCCTTCCTTACCCTATTTACACTTCAAGAGCTTCCCCTTTCCCCTCAATAAAATAATCTATTTAGGGAATTACCCAGTTTGCCCTTTCTAGAATATTTATAGGAATTGAGGTCCTTACAGAATTAACACGAGAAATACTAAATTTGGGAAACTGAAAATACTGCAGTAACAGATTGTTTTTTTATTTTTTTTTAACTGCATGTAGTAATAGTTAAATTGTATGATGTATGGAATAATGGTTATTGAACAAAATATGGATCATTTAACAGCCTGCAAATCAATCTCGATTTAAAGAGGAAGATTTATCATAACCACACACAAGAAAGAATTAATACCTGTACTCCCAAATACGCCAGTAGAGAAAAGCGGGCTTGCAAGCCTCCAGCAACTGCTATTTGCTTATACGCCTCAACAATATGCACGAATGCCAGCCTTAGTAATTCATCCTTCTCTTCATCTACAAGGTCAACGACAGGTGCTGACATCTTGGGAAGGACCAACTGAAAAGACAAACCCGCAGAAGTTGCAGTTGAAGAGGCCAAGCTGTTGGCATCTGAAACAACTGCCTTTGGACTAAGCTCCACAGATTTTTCTCTAGAAACTGATAATTTCAGGGACGAGCTTAGATCCAAATTTGAAATGTTCTCTAGATTAGAATCATCAAAACCAAATGATGCAAGTGGGGGAGTAACAACAGACTCTGACAACCCATCACTTTGAACAGAAGAATCAAGCCCAGGTATCCCACTCTCTGAATTGTCCACATCATGTAAGCTAGATGGATTGATTGAGCAAACTTCTTCAGCTTCAGATACACAAAATTTGGAAGGATGTAAACTAGTCTGCCTTGTAGCATTTTCAGAATCATGAGTTGTCCCAACACTGTCAACAGTGGGAACTGCATGATGGTCTTCTTCCTCTTCGGATTTCTAGGAATGAGAATAAAAGAAAGTTGAATTTAAGGAGACGACAATGCAGAACAAGTGACAAAGATAAGGAAAGAAATTACATAAATGACAACTCATGTATGATTTAATATAAACACAGCCAACAAAATAATGAAACACCAGAAGAATATGGCCCAGAATTCGATGGCATGACAGAAAAATTGTGTACTACCATGTGATCAGATAATGACCCAGAAGAATCCAACAATGATGCAACCGGTGGGAAAGTGCTGGATAATGAAAGAACATCTGTTACAAATGATGGTGGATATTTGACTTGAGCATCTGCATCACTACCAATGATACACATATTCTGCAGAAGTTCTCCATCTCCTGCATCAGGCTGATGGGGAGGAAGGAAACGCATATTAGCAATGACAACCTCAGCAAGCAAGTCAGCAGATATACTAGAGATAAGGATCTGTAAGGACCCAATAGCTTTTTCTCCTTGAGCAACTAAGGCACCAAACATAGCTACAAGTTGCTGTGCTGGGCCAGTATCCACATCTCCTGTTGACGATGTTCCACTTGATGCATTATGTTTAGACACGTCAATACTCCTCTCCATTTCTTTAAATGATTCCTCTGACTCTGAGACATTAGGTGTTGATCTAGCACGTTTTCCAGATCCATTTCCATCCTCTTTCAAATCACAGCTGCCAGGTTCTCCAGATCTCTTCCTCCCCAAATTGTCATTCATAGTATCAGAAGTTCTTTCAACAGTAGTCTTCTCATCCTGTAAGAGATAAAAGTTGCAATTAGATCTGCACGCCTGAATGCAATATGCCTCATCTCAGGCCCCTTTAATTCAGACTGCATTTATAATATTTAACCAAAGCAGGAACAAAGCAGCTAGCACTTACCTTGGTAAAATGGTCAACACCAAGCTCCTCCTTAACAGATCCATTTACTGTTGAAACTTGTTGAAGGGATGGCTCGGCCACTCCCCCAACTTTCATCTCTCTAACGGCACCAATGAGAGGATCCCGCCACTACAGTGATCACAATTATCTCCATTATCAATTCAATTCATACCAGGTGAACACATTTCTGATATTACCTTCACCATACTAGTCAACAAGGAAAACAAATAAAAAAAAAACTGCAGGACTTTGTTCATAATAGTTTTGGGTGTCCGAGCTAGCTTACATCTCAACTAATTTCACAAGGATACTTTTGGAATTGAGCAACTTGTATGATATTTCCTATCCTAAGCGAGCATCTTTGTTTGACTATGAACCCGTATCTTTAAAGTTTATACCAGGGATGTAAATTAAAATAAAAATGTCAGATTAAATAACAATTCTCTTGAACAAAGGAACACCTGAGAGAAAATATCATATTCTTTAATCTTAATAGGGTTAATACAGACTGAAAGAGATATGTACACGTAGAACTTGTAAAACATACAAAACTATGTAACAGTCTATTAAAGGAAGGAAAAGATATGGATAAGACAGAAAACAAAGAAACTTCACCCAACTAAGAGGCTAAGAGCATGACATTATTTTGGGTGGGGGTGGGGATGGGGGGTTCAAGAAGTTAAATTTTAGTTTGGGACATTTACCGGTAAAGCACCAGGATGGGTACACTTCAAGCAGGTGAGAAATGCATTTTTTAAGGCATAATGTACACCAGGAGCATGCAACCCATTAAAGATAGTGCCAGAGCGGTCCAGACCAAGCAATACAGGCAGAATTCGGCCGTAGAATGCAGGCCTTCTTTTCACAATTGTTGAAAAACTGATATAAAAGAGAAATAATGAGTCAGAACTGTATTTCAAAAGTAAATGGTACTTATATCTATTTTTCATTTATTAGTTCTTTTTTTTGGAGACCGGGAAATCGAAGTTCCGCTCCACTATGCCCGGGGTAATCGCGCCCGTCCCTAAGCCAGGCACCGCATTTATTAGTTAATTGAAGACCACTCACAAAAGACTTCACGTTTTATTAATATGATTCAGAAATCTATATGCAAGTGTTGAGAAAAAAATGAGAAATAAAATCGTTAAATGTGAAGTTTTTTTTTGGATAAGATTGTTAAATGTGAAGTTTTGTAGGCAGGGAAATTAATATAACCTATTAATAAGCACAATAATCTTGGCATTATTGAGAGATTTCACTTTTGGGAATCTAAGTTGATCAAGCAACAAGCCCAAACTTTGACTAGCTTCAGTTGATAAGTCTCTAATATTGAGCATAGGATGACCCCCGCGAAGCCAAGATATATTAAAATCAACAGAATTCTCTACACAACAAGAAATGTTTCCAAATGTCAGTAACAACTTAAGTCGTTATATCTAATTTATTAAAAATAAATAAAGCTTTGAGGCTCTCAACCAATAGTGGACGTGAAATACAAAGCCAAGTAGAAGACAGCTACCTTCAATAGTAGGAGGCTCTGAAGAGCCATTGGAATCAGGTGTGTAAAGTAAAATTACTTCTACGATAAACTTCAGAGCTAGCAAACTCATTCCACCATTTCCCTTCATGAAAATGTGTATTTAGAAACATAGTAACAAAAAGGATATAACTAGTTATATAATAATTTGTGCTTACATGAACGGCTATTGAATATATCTCTTCCTTGAACTTTAACATCCATGTCCACAATGATTGTAGTGAATTGTCTATCTCGCTAGAATATAGACCCTGAAATATAATGGAATTGAACAATGAACAGTGAGATAACAAACATTTTTCCATAGAGAGTGATGATTTTATTGCCTACTGAGTACTGAAGCTTAGCTAACATCCAACCAAAAACGAACATGAGTAGGACCTTTTAAATCATAAGGGCATCTCAAACCTTAAGAAATTACAACATGCTTAATTGTTTTTTAAATAATGACTGTTGGCTAATAAACTGAAACATGAAAATTAAGTCTTTTACATTTGGACTGGACACTATAACCTCAATAAGGACCTAAATCCTCAATTTATCCAAATTCTTGAGAAAAACTGTCTCCACTCCAAATTTTATAGAAAATAGTTTTTAACCCTTTTAGCCCCCTCTATCAAGCAAGTTATCTCTTCATCTTCTGACCTTCCTTTCCCCCAATTCTTGGCAGCCAAGTTGTTTTCTCCTTCTTAAATCCAGATTCTTCATTAACGAGAGGAGTTATCCACTCAACAAAAGACCCTTCTTTTCATCACGGGATGATGATTCTAATGTTGAATCCATTGTTAGCTTGAGCAGTATGGAGTTGGTTATGCAGTCTTAGAATAGCAACATTCTGGTGTTCTTGCTTCTTTATTTCAAGAAGGAAACAAGGATAATTCAACTCCTCCATCATGCCAGCCAAATTTTCTTTTCTTCTTGAAGCTTGTGGTCTTGAGAAGCATGAAATTCCCTCATTGATTAAATAAGGAAAAGTTGCAAGTGCTTAATTTTGCCAAACTTTATCTTTTTTTTTTTTGAAGTTGCAGAGCTTTGCCCCTCTTGTCCCTGTTTCAAGCTCCTCTTCCGCTCTTCGGTCCAATTTTGGTATTAATCTTTCAAGCTTCAAAGAGTTATGTTTTGTTCACTATCTTTGCGAAAAGGTCAACTTATTATTAGTTGGTTTCTTTGAGGGCTACAGCCTCCGTTCAAGCTTATCTCAGTTGGTTATGATTGTTGTTTTCTTGTTCTTTGGAAGCTTTTTTCCTCAAAGGTTCTCAAGGAGGTATTTAATTTAAATCTTGGAGTATTTTTGTGATTCCACCAGGATTTCTTTCATGTTTGGCTAAATATGTTCTTTCTTAACAAGTTTCTCATCAAATCTTTCAGCTTCCTCTCTCAAATTGGCAGTTTTACGAAGTCCCAAGTTGACTTCATGTTTCAAACTTGTCGTGAAGTTTGTTCTTTTCAGTTTTTTCTGTTTTCAAGGCAATTCCTTGTACTCTTTATATCTCTTTTCCGTTTCTTGTTTTTCACTCCCTTGTAGAGTTGTATCCTTTGAGCATTAGTCTCTTTATTCAATGAAAAAATTTGTTTATTGTCGAGGAAAAAAAGAAATTGGAAAGGTAGAACTAGAATTAATAGAATGTTCATGATGAGAACTGGCATTTTGCACACAACTATTTATCAAGCTATAAAAACAACTAATGAAACATGCAGAATACGGCTACCTTCATTGCAATTTTTACAAGACTAATGCGAAATAAATCAATGGCACAAGTAATTGATTGCCGAACAACAGCTGGAGTATCATCGGTCAAAACTGTTATCAATAATGGTACAATTTGAGGCAATAAGTCGATGTGCTTGAATCCAATTTCACCAACCATCCTACACAGTGATAAACAACTAAATAAGTAAGAACCATTGACATCCCATAGATACTTACCACAACACTTCATTGGATCTAATACAAACCAGTAGCACTCATTGACATAGCCCAAGGCATAAATGAAAATAAGTAGGAACTAATGCAAATCAGCAGCACTCATTGACATACCCCAAGACATAATGAAAATAAGTTTTCGACAGCTCAATACATCACTTAAGATGATCAATCAATATATATTTCTCTCCAAAATGCAAAATTGACATAAGAAATGCATAACATTACCAAGTCTATAACGGTGACAGCCAGGTATCAGTAGCCTTAATTAAAATGGACCTTCTGACACTAATAACAATGACTACAGAAGAACGTGAGCATGCACTGAAAAAGAACACTGTATTGGTATCCGGGTCTTTCTAAATTGCAACAACTAACTAGAACCAAGATTGTTAGAGTTCAATAGTTCATCCGGTAACTACCATTACACACCATCCAATCCTTTGTATGTTAATAAATTACCAATCCAATGAAGCGTATGGGCAAGTGTTTTTTGTGTAATGGAACAGAAACCAGGAAACCAAAGTGCATGATTAAACATTGAGAATAAGAAACGGAATGCCTGAGAATGGTCACCATTTTTCTTTTTTTCTTTGGAAACTGGAAAATTGAAGCTTTGCTCGACTATACTCAGGGTAACCATGCCCGTCCCTAGGCCTTGGACCAAGAGACATTGAAGGAATGAAGACACTGGAGGTATCTATACAAATTAATGTCATAAGTCTTGGGAGGTCGAGGGGAGGACGCCTTCAAAGCCTAGAACAATCACCATATTCTAACTTAGAAAACACGACTCTGAAAACGAAAGAAATTCATACACTCGGAATTTGACGAAGCCATTCAGCCAATATCAAATAAAAGGAGACTGAAAAAACTGGAATCTCTATGATTTCATGAACTGAATGCAAAATCGGAGATAAACCCATATGTGAGCTTAACCTAGAGAGATAGAAAAGAAACGTACTCCGTAATGAACTTGCGGATGGGGCTGAAGCGGTCGGATTGTAGGTCAAGAATGCGGGGGAGGAGCTCAGAGAGCAAAACGGGGTCTGCCGGAAGCAAATCATTCTTCAATTGACGCAAACGAGCAAGTTTGGAAGGTATATCGGAAGCAATCTTGGTTGAGTTAATCAGACCATCCAGCCTCTTCTGTGAATCAACCGCCATCATCATTCCGACCATAGCTTACGAATGGAAGAAGAACTTGGAAATTCAAGCGTCGCTATACATAATTTATGAAGGAGCTTTAGAAAAATCGAATAGCTCGCGAGAGAGAAGGCAAAAGCTTTGATTAGTCTTTGTTTTTGCGGCGCATTTTATGTCCAGAGGAGAGTATCGGTTTTTTACCAAACTAACATCCGAACAAATATCTTCCATTTTCAGAAAATGTATTTGATCTAATATCCAATTTTTTTTGTTAATTTTTTAAAAATCATGTATTCCAATATGAAAATGGTTTGCTTTCGGTGGTTCATTCGTTCACCTTGTTAATAAATGAAAAGGATCTGAACATTAATAGTTCGGTTCTTGCATCTAATTTTCTTTCATAAAATTAGTTTTAAATAGATAATAACTAATATGAAAAAAAAGTAAAATTTGATAAAATTACTTAAAAAATATATTGACATTTGAATGATAAAAAAACATTTAGTATAAGACATTGATCTTCAAGACTTTAGGAAATCTTTTAAATAATGGAAGGAAGATGACTTATATGACTTATTGACAATATATATCGGGTTGGTTCGATTTTTATTGATTTTTTAAAACAAAAATTGAAACCGATCCAATATTTTCAATTTTTTCAAATTACAAACCGATATGTCCAATTTTGTACTAAAAAATCGATCTGATCCATTGGATTAGTTCGGTTCGGTTCGATTTTTTGTTGCACCCCTAGTATAGAGGTATGATATGTTTGGAGAAGGAGAATAAGAATAATTATGATTATGAAATGAATAAAGTCAATATTCTCTCTAAAAGAGAGAGGATTTGTTTGAGAGGTTTTTTGCCTCAGCTTGGAGAAGCTCAGGTTTTGGGCAGCCTTTTGTTGTAGTGGGGAAGTGTGGTATTTATGGGTGGGCTTTTTTTTGTTGAAATGAAAAGCCTGGTTTTAAGTCTCGGGGTGTGAGTACCAAATGGGTTTGTGGTGTGTTGGTTATCTAGGTGGGTGTTAATCCATTTCAACTTTATAGTCACTGGTTCGATCTTAAAAATCGGTATTTGGCTCTCATATTATTTGAGATTAGTATCACCCTTTATGTAGGGTTTGTTATCCTCCTCCCCCAATTTGTTTTAAAAAAAGTCTCGAGGTGTGAGTCTTTCGGGAACTTGGGCTCTTGGTTGAGCTTCATCAAGGTAAGAAGGTTTTTCTTTTCATCTCTAGTTGATTACTAAAGATGATGAAGAATAGGGGCTTTTTAGTTAGCAAAAACACAAAAGCTTTGAATGCTGAAATGAGTTCAAAGATGTTGAAGTGATTAGGGAGAGGGAAAAGCCTAGGGCGAGGGAAAAGCCTATTTGACCAAGGAAAAGTTGTGTCTGAAGAGAAGCTAGAGAATGGAAAAGAGATAGTTTGAGAGAATAAATGGGGAACAACCCTCTTAATCGATGGAGATCGACACTTGGTTTGTTGGATGATGATGGAAACACATTGGTTAGAGAAGTCTGAAGCAATGTAGGCCTTGGTGCATAGAGTTTCCACTGAAGAAGGAAATTGGCCATGGTCGGCTCCCTATCTCAAGAATGCTCACTAAGGGATATCACCAAGCATCCTAATCATGGAAATTAGGGGTGTATATGGTTCTTATTGGGTTGGGTTAGGAGAATTTTTTTGACCAACCAAAAGTTTCAGATTGTTCAATTAACATTATGTTTCCTGTTAATATTATTCTAACTCTAAAATTCATTCAATTAATGCACAATACCATTTGAATATATTAAGATATTAGCCTAAATAACTCTCTACTTAAAAGTTATCACTACAGCAAAAAGATAAATGAAACGATAAGATCTCTTGAAATCAAAATCCAAATTTGATTCTATCACCTTAAAGGTTACTAATAGTCGAAGACCAAGTCGTAAAAGGGAATGCCTGCTCTATTGTTCTTCCCCACAATCGAAAGTAGAGTTTCTAAGTGGAGTTCGTGATTATTGGTGACAATATGAATTCTATTCTTCTGCAACCACCACTTACCATGTTCCTTACTCTTTCCATTTTTATTTTCTTATTTTTTTTACTTTACGTTTTCTTTACTTCCAGAAAGTGCACTTTCAATTTCAATAGGAACCCTAATTGCTATTTTACAATTCATCTTGTTTACTTTTCATACGAATATTTTTATTCAATATGAAATTCTTTTTATGAATGTTATCTGCATTGCATTAGTTATTCTCATTTATCTTTTAAATTGATTTTTGTTCTTTCCTTTATCTACTTCAGTTGAATGCTTACTACAATTTACATTATGTTTCCTATTTTAACCATGAACTAAACACATCTTAGGCAAGGGTTGGGAGGCAAGATTGTAGGTAGTATTAATTAACGGTAAAGGAAGATGAGAAAGTTAACTTTGATAGTTGTTTTAATTCAGCATGGGTTAGCTGACAATCTACTTTTAACTAGATTAAAGTTTGCCTCGGGAGAGAGAGTAGTGAGAGATCCACTAGTTCATAGTCACGAGGTCGGTGTAGGGGCTTCTACATGTTTAGAATAGTTTAGAGATAATCATCTCAATACTGCACACGTACCACTAATTTAATTCCGAGGTCTTGAATTAGATTTCGAGCCTTTAAGAGTGTGTTTCGAGAGAAAGCCTTTATACATAGTGTAGTGTGGAACTTCCTTCTTATCAATAACTTACCCTTGAGAAAATGCTCGTCGCATTCCTAAATCCTAGCCTAAGCTTTATCCTTGTTCAACTCTAAAGTCATGATTTCTAATTGTTAACACATTATCCCTGTGGAAAATAATATAAATATACTTATCACTTGACTGCATATTGACTGCGTATACTTGCGTAATGCAACTTCGAATGCGTGAAACATTGTCTTTGCTTGTGTCATTTTTTTAGATTTAGCTAATCAAAATTGTGTACCATTGTAAGGACCTGACCCAAAAGTGGTCCTAAACCTAGTCCTTACTCAGCATGCATGGGAGTAAAAATAGTTAAACATAAAAGACATTCAAATCATGAAATTGCATAAACCAAAAACATTTCATTTAAATAAACAAAACTGTGGC
>JBBMKA010000026.1:17743608-17767767 GCA_037833695.1 Sechiopsis laciniata
CTGTGTCATTCTTTCTCTTCTTCCTCTTCATTATTATTGTTATTCTCAATCTCTTTTAGCTGCGACCGTGCTCTATTCGATACAAACAATCATAACACAATGAACTTCGATACAATATTAGAATAGTATGGTGTTTCATCTCAAAATCAATTGACAATGAGGGAGTTATTAGATTATGTGGACATCCATCTCAGAATCAATTGGTGATGAGAGGAGTAGTCCACCCATCTTGTAAAAACTATGAGATATCTCCACCTTATCAAGACCGATACCATATTAGAAAAAGATGGAGATAGGGAATTAGGATTTCTGTATTTTCCAATGTTCGTGTACATGAGGTGCCTTTTATAGGGAAAAGACACAGTGAATATCTTAATATAAATAATACAGCTTCTTTGAAATATATTGTTAGGGAATAATATATCTTTAGTAACTCATTAATCTCATAAATTCTAGGAGGTATCATCATATTTTCAATGTGGGATCCTCAACAGAATTCAAATATAAATAATTAATATTTACATAAAAATAATTCATTCATAAGTTAGAAATACAAAAGTAAATTGTATTTTGCAAACTCAATTAAATATCTACAATATTATTGAAATAAAACTTTAGCATTTTCATCATTTTTTAAAAATATTTTTTAAGGCAAGGGTAGTTTTTAAACATTTTACAAGTTTAGGGGTATTTTTTAAACTAAACTTTAATGGTTTTCATCCAACTTTAACGGTAATGACATTTTTGAAACTTTTGTTAAAGTTCAGAGGCAATTTTGAAACTTTTCAAAGTGTAGGGGTATTTTTTACACAACCTCTATAATATATAGACATTTTGTATAATTTAGCTTTTATCAAATTGGCCCTAGAATTTAGAATGTAAATAATTTCAATTGGAAACGGTTACAAAATCATATCTGGAAGGTGTATCGAAACTACGATTGTGACAATCCTAAGATGCCCAAGAATATCAAGATACGTGATTTTTTTTTTCATATTGCCACAAAACAAACATGATAATAAAGGTGCTCATTCGATAAGAATCTTAAATTATCTCATAACAAACAACTCCTATAACACGACGATGAACTAATTTAATGGAAATTAATAAATTATTGAGAATTGTGGCTAGGTGGCAACTTTTTGGTTGTCTACTTTAATTATAGCACTTTCTTTTTTTTAATATCTGTGACTGTCTGTGCCAGCTTTCGCGCACTTCAACTAATGTCACAGGACATACCGTCTGACGCTACAACATTTGGATGTCAAGGAAATCTGTAAGAAATTAATTTCTAGGTAGGTAACCACCATGAATTGAACTCATCACCTTATGCATTCCAATGCCCTCTTTGACCAATTTTTTCCTTCACCGTCTTTTAATTGAAGACTATCTGCTGCACTGATTGAGACTACTTGTTAAGAGTGAAAGAAAAAACCAGAAACCGACGAAATCAAACAAAAAATGTTTAAAATAATATTGGATCAACCAGTTCGATATTTTAGAAAACCGAAATATATTGATTCAGATCGATTTTTTTTATTAAAGAACAAATATAAAAACCGAATCGAGTGGATAAATACTAAAAAAACTCAAAATATATTGATATTGAAACTTGAAGGAAGAACAACTTAGATGTGAAATATGAAGAAAAAGTACTATAAAATATTATGTTATTTATGATAATTGTTGTTTTTAGCTCGTAAAAAAAAAGAACTCAAATTGAAAATGAGACAAAAAATTAAAAAAAAAAAAAAAAGTGAACTAAAATTGAACCAACGGTTTGTCATTTATTGGACATCGACACAAAAATCGATACAAAAACTAAAACCATCCCTACTATATATAGCACTGATTGAATACCGTCTCTACACTGATTTAAGATTATTTGTGGCATTGATTGAAATTTGTCTATATATACTCTAATTAAAATTTATCTACTCCGTAGATTGAAATCATTAAACACATAACTCTCCGCGAACTTCTTCTAAAAAGTTCTTTATACATATGATTTAGTTTAAATAGATATGTTAATACTTTTATACCAGTATTATGAACTACATTGAAGCTTTATTTCAAGCTTATGAATTATTGCAATCCTAAGCCTATGAAACAATTTAATTTAAATTAATCCTATTAGTTAGTTAAAAAATCTTAAAATTTAATTTTATTCAAGATTTTGAAAGGTTATTTTTCCTTTTTTATAAAAAAAATTATGTATTGAATTAAAAGCACATATTACCGCATGCTCTAATAACATAAATGATTTAATTAAAAAAACTTAAATTATTATAATTCATACTTTTTTTTTATATCTCATACGGTAATAACATAGGTGAAAAGTTAAAAATGAAACCTCTAATATCTTGTTGTAAGAAAATCCTCTAATATCTTGACTATTATTAGGTGTGACATAATGGTTAAACACAATAATCAATTACACTAGCTTAACCGCACAAGATAGAATGTACACTCATAAACCATAAAGTTGTGAGTTTAAATTTTATATATTCTAATTTCTATCTCCTGCTATTATTTTTAAGTTCTATTATAATTGGAAGTGATGATTTAAATTTATGATTATAATTATTAGATATATATTGATGTTTTTTTTTTTTTTTTTTTTAATCCGTGATTGTCCGGGCCAGCTTGCGAGCATCTCGACTAATGTCAAGAGACATACCGTCGACCCTACAACATTTGGATATCAAGGAAACCCGTATGAAATTAATTCTATTCCTAAAAACCAAACCAAAATTTGGAAACAAATGGTTATCAAATAGGACCTAACTTTGAATTTACAACACAATTGAGGGTGAGAGATTTAAACTCATGACCTTATTGTCAATAGGTATACACAAGTTGCTGAGCTACGCTCTTGTTGGTGAGTAAGTGACTCATTAATTTTATTGTTTGGTATTAATCCAATTCAACTCCACAGCCACAAGATCTATAGTTCATCTTTACCAATTTGCACTAAAATAATATTTCCTAATTTGTACTAAAAGAAATTACATCTCAAATATTATTAAATAAAAAATAAAAAAATAAAAAATAAATTATACATCACGTCATTGTAAAATATAAATATAACTTCTTATTCGCCCATGGTTGAATTCATAAAATAGTATCTCACGTTTTAGATCTTACAAGATCACGACACGTCATAAATCATATTACTTTCTGTCATTTTAAATAAGTGTGGGGCCCGCCAGTGCAACTCTAAATATGCTTCAGAGATACATCTGAACTGTCTATCACGATCCACGACCAAATCATCCAACGGCTGGCGAGGAATCCAGAAAAATAAAACAAAACCAATGAGCAACAAAAAAAGAAAAAAAACAAAAAAAATTCGAACTCAAAAACTCCTCCAAAGAGACAAACAGAGAAACTCCCGGATGTTCAAACGGAGGGCTTTTGGAGATTTCAGTGGGTAAAAATTGCAGCGAATCAGGTAAAGTTTTTTGTAGATTTGTTTCGTTTCTTCTTTTCCTTTGATTGTTTTAAGCTTTTTTTTTTTTTTTAGATTCGATCTGAATGCATTTCCATGTTTTTCCCTGTTTCACAAGTAGGGTTTTCATTTTGATTTTTGTTTTCTTGGATTGCCTGTTTTTTTGTTTTTGTTTTTGTGTTTCTTTTTGCTTCTTTGTTAGTAATTGAAGAAAGTTGAGCTGTTTCTCGATTTCTGTTGTTTTGCGTTTTTCTATTGTGCCGAGTACGTAAGAGATTACTCATTTCGCTTTGTTTTTCTTTTGATTTGTTGTTGAATGAAAGGTGTGAGGAAATCTCTGAGGGTTTCTAAATTATTTGTGACCATTTGGAGCTGAAGAATAATTACAAAAGTTTTAGGAATAAGAACGTCCAGTTTTTTTTTTTTTTTCTTTAGAGCTGCAAAGAGAGGTTTGAAATTAACTGATTGGACAGGTTAAGTCAACTATATAATAGTGATTTTTTACTTGCATGCTGGGGGAACTTTTTTGAGATCGTTTATTCAAACTTAGGCTTCTTCTATGTTAATTCTCTCGCATTAGTTCGAGACTCACCTATGACGTTAATTTGTAGACACCTCTTGTGCTTCCATTCCTTCTATGTCTCCCGATGCCTAGCTTAGGGACGGACATGATTATCCCGGTTATGGTGGAGCGAAGCTCCGATTTCCCTGTTTTCAAAAAAAAAAAAAAATCTCTCGCATTCATGATTTCGAAGCTATATAGTTGCTGTGTAATACATTTTAAATTTTTTTTTATTACTCTAGTTGTTGTGGTACTGGGCATTTCTTTTATTTGCTGCATAGTAATTGTTTATTTGGATTTTTCAGATTTCAAGCTATTTAATTACACTCATCGACTAATGGGAGGATATTTTGGGAGAATGATATCCAGAAAGCTTTTTATTGTTTATTGTGCGGTTTAGTTTGTACTTTTTGAAATAATGTATAGAGATATTTCCTGTTGAAGTTTCTGTTTGTAAGATTTTATTTCTGTAGTTTCATAGAATTTCGATGGAGCAACCTATAGGTCAGGATTCAATTCCCCCTGTTGGGTCATTAGACAAATCTAAGGTATTGAGCGTAAGACCGTTGCGCCAACTCGTTCCAGTATTCCCATCTTCACAAAATGTGTCATCTTTTTCAACTCCTCAAGGTGCTGCCCCATTTGTATGTGCCGGTCCTTCTGGTCCTTTTCCACCTGGGGTTGCCCCATTTTATCCCTTCTTCTTTTCACCAAATGACCAAAGTCAACAGACTCCGGGTGCATCTTTTGGCCTTAATAGTCCGACACCTATATCAACTGCTGTTCCTATATCTTCATTTAGGACACCAACTGAGGGCACTTCAGCAAAAAATACTGGGTCTAGGAAAAATACTAGAAGTCGTGCCCAGTTACAAGATGGATATAGTGATAGTCAAAATGATAGTTCTCAATATTTTGGCATGGGTGATGGAGAAGATTCTAGTAAATTAGGAAGGAAAAGTAAGTCGAAGAAGAAGACAAGGAATGGCCAGGACATTAATTTTACGTCAGATGTTGATAATATTGATTCAATGCTTAATGATGTGGTTTCGACATACAACCTCTCGCTGTTAGACTCAAATACACAAACTAATGGTAGCATCGAAGCTGTTTCTTGTGTACTCATGGTATTTGATCTGCTAAGGAGGAAGGTTTCGCAAGTTGAAGATTCAAAGGAATCAATCCCTGGAAACATAAAGCGTCCAGATCTCAAAGCAGGTGCATTTCTTATGGCTAAAGGAATTCGGACCAATAGCAATAAAAGAATTGGAACTGTTCCTGGTGTGGAAATTGGTGATATCTTCTTTTTCAGGATGGAATTGTGCCTGGTCGGGTTGCATGCTCCTTCCATGGCTGGGATTGATTACATGGGTTTAAAGGTGAGTCAAGATGAAGAACCAGTTGCGGTAAGCATTGTCTCGTCTGGTGGGTATGAGGATGATTCAAATGATGCAAATGTGTTAATCTACAGTGGTCAAGGTGGAGTGAACAGAAGGGATAAGGAATCAACAGATCAAAAGCTTGAAAGGGGTAATCTTGCTCTAGAGAAGAGCTTGCATCGCGGAAA
Organism: Sechiopsis laciniata; assembly: GCA_037833695.1. Taxonomy (NCBI): domain Eukaryota; kingdom Viridiplantae; phylum Streptophyta; class Magnoliopsida; order Cucurbitales; family Cucurbitaceae; genus Sechiopsis; species Sechiopsis laciniata. The sequence goes on from JBBMKA010000026.1 coordinate 17,749,189, forward strand.
TGATGTTAGAGTAATTCGAGGGGTAAAAGATTTTTGTAACCCTGCAGGGAAGATCTATGTTTATGACGGTCTTTATAAAATCCAAGAGTCATGGGTAGAAAAAGGGAAATCTGGCTGTAATGTTTTTAAATACAAACTGGTGCGATTACCTGGACAGCGGGAAGCATTCTTGACTTGGAAACTAGTTCAACAATGGAAGGATGGGAATGCATCTCGAATTGGAGTTATAATACCAGATCTGGCTTCTGGTGCAGAAAGTCTACCTGTCTCGCTTGTGAATGATGTTGATGACGAGAAGGGCCCTGCATATTTCACATATTACGCGGGTCTCAAGTATTTAAAACCAGTATACTCGATGGAATCTTCAGCTGGCTGTAGCTGTACTGGTGGATGCCTTCCAGGCAATCTCAATTGCCCCTGCATCCAGAAAAATGGTGGGTATCTACCGTATAGTGCAAATGGGGTTCTTGTGAGCCAACAGTCTATGATGTATGAATGCGGCGCCTCATGTCAATGCCCTCCTAATTGCAGGAATCGTGTGTCCCAAGGCAGTCTCAAATTCCGTCTGGAGGTATTCCGAACCAAAGGTAAAGGCTGGGGGCTTAGGTCTTGGGATCCCATTCGTGCTGGCGCATTTATTTGCCAATATGCTGGGGAAGTCATTGATAGTTCAAAGGCAAAGGATTCTGTGGGAGACAGTGAAGACGGTTACGTCTTCGATGCCACACGTTCTTATCCAAACCTTGAAGTTATGCCTGGTGATTCCGATGAGCCTCCAAGACTCCCATTTCCTCTAGTTATTAGTTCAAAAAATTCTGGCAATGTTGCTCGTTTTATGAACCATAGTTGCTCTCCAAATGTATACTGGAAGCCAATTTTGCGGGAAAATAAGGGCGAGCACGATGTCCATATCGCCTTCCATGCAATCAGGCACGTACCTCCCATGATGGAGCTGACGTACGATTATGGAATTGTTCCGTCTGAAAGTGCTAATGGAAGGAAGATCAATTGCCTATGTGGGTCTTCAAAATGCCGTGGCTATTTTTGTTAGTGCTTTGATGAAAGGTGTATTTGAGTAGGGAGGAATCACCCGACTTGTGCTTTTTTAAATAAGGTTAGAGCTCTCAACTCTTAGACTGGTTTCTTGTCTGTTTACACTTTTCTTTGTTCTTTTATGTTATTGAGTTATGCATATGTTAAGAAAAGGTTGACGTACGATTTGCTTTAGAAGTATATTATATTTTTCTGATTTCAAGGAAACTGATATTCATCTATAAGATTGTGGGGGAAAATAATATTAAATTCTTCGGGACTTTTAAGTAGAGGAATCTAAAGTTATATTTTAGTTGGTTTGTTGAGTTAAGTTGAGCTAACTTGCATGATATAGAGGACTTTTTGTATGAAAATTCTAGAGTAGTTTCTTGGTTCGTTTGAGGTCTCAGGTTCGAGACAACAAAGACTCTTGATGTCTCTCAGGCTTTGGGGGTAGACACGAGTACCTCCAGTATAGGGGGAGTAATTCCTCGGTCGTCATAAAAAATGATTTCTTAGTTTAATGTTGTTTTATGCTTCTCTTTCCCCAATCTCATTCAATGATCTTGTACGTATTTGTTGAATCATGTAAGTATTAAATAACCAATCTTAGGTAGATAGAATGAGGTAAATTTTAGTCTGAACTCTTAAAGAGAAGCAAGCTTGATATCGAGGCCAAGAGCCACCCCATAATCAAGTTGTCTGGCGTATCCAATATTTGTAGGTTGGGTTTGCAACTTCTTCTTCGCCGGTACTTGCCGAATCCAAAGAAGTTCTGTAACTAACATATTCTCAATGAAATTAAGAAGTCCATGACTTCTCAAACAAGTTGAGACATGCAGTATCTAGAGCAAGAAGTTCTCTTCGTCTAACTCAACTGTATTGATCATGTCCTCAAGATTTACAATCTTGGTGGATTGAGTCGAGTAGACTAAACTTGATGAACCTTTCTCTGTCGACTCCATGTGTAGTGGAAGATAAACGGATCTTCAATGGTCGAAGCTCTGATGTCATAAAATGATTTACAGAAAAAGGAGTTCAAGAATCAATGATCACAAATATAGAGTCATTTCCTTCATGAGTGATCAAATGGCAGTGGCTTGAATCTTAGCCAAAAGGCCGAGAAAGGTGTCATGTGAATACAATGATAAAACTAATACATTCCAGCTGAACAAAAACATAACTGTAAAACAGTTTTAACTACTAACAACTGAAACTAAATTAACATCCATAGACTTAATTACCTGAAGCTCAATTAGATAACCTAAATTAATGAGCTCAGGACTCGGTAGGATAGGGCCATGGGCATAAGGTAAGTGATGAGATCCAAGATCTATATCGATATCAAATAACTAAGAAATTACAAGATAAGCTAAGTTTTAATAGGAACTTGGAACCTCCCATTTTCCTAAGAACATTTTCTTGAGCCTTCACAATTTTTGGATTCTTTTCCCTTACCCAACCTCTCTATTTATAACTTAAATCTCTAACAAACTCCCATAATTCTTGTAAGGCCCAATCCCATCAGTAAGTAGTGGAGTTTTTGACACCGAGTTATTAGAAAAAAGGTGGTGGTTACGATCTTACTTGAACATGATCTGTTCTATAGGTTGTATTACTTTGTTCGGTTGTGTGAACATTGAAATTAGTCGAATAATAGCAGAGCTATGTTTAATATACCAAATGGAAAATCTGTGTTTGTTTTGTTGTCATCACCGTGCCCTGCCTTACTATCATCTTTGATGCCCAGACAAAACTGTGGAATTCATAATAGGCAACAACTCTGGGCGTTCGGTTTGTAGTTTTGTCGCCGCAGCAGTATTGACCGAGTTGTCTTGTGGATATCTAAAATTTCCCTTGTTGTAAGCATTAATATACATATTAATGATTTAGCTGCACGTTTGTCTGTGCATTAAGCTAGATATTGTAGTTGTATTTATGATCTAGCTGCATCTTTTCCATGTGAGTTAGATAAAATGCTTATTAGCACTTGCCATGGATGCTCTTCTTGAATGTGGAAGAAAATGACAGATTTCTGTTAATTGTCAGCAAATTTTTCCCTATAAATACTTCATTTGTTTTCCCTGGTGGAGTCTTGGGGTCTCTTGGTCACAGGTTTCAGGTTCAAATCTTTGAATGAGTTTTCTTGTAAAATTCATTGTCTTTCGGTTCGAGGTTTAAGGACTAGCATGGGTGCTCTCTAGGTACGTGAGTCAAATATAATATCGAACGGCAAAATTAGTGGTTCGATTCGAAGTAAGAATATTTGTTCTCATGTATGTGTATTAGATGTTTCCAAATTATGGTGTAGAATGCTCACTTGAATATCATGTTCATCCTGAAGGGAAATGCTTTGAAATTTATGATTTGTTTTCGTTTATCCTAAAAAGATATATGTATGGGTAAATTATTAAATTTGGTTCCTATGATGAGATAGAAAGTTATAATTTAGTCACTAGAATTTAGTCTTTATGACCTTAAAAATTAGAATTTAATCTCTATGATTTAATAAAACCATAAAAAATAGTCTTTGTTTATAATTATTAGCGAATTAAAAATGTAATAATTAGTAGTTTATGCATAAATAATGTCGATGTGAGTTAATTTATCTTTTACATGTATATAAATGTACTTAATTTATCAACAATTATAAATATTAAAGGTCATTTTTTAGTTTTTATCGAATCTTAGGGGTTAAATTTTAATTTTTTTTCAAACTATAGAAATTAAATTTTAAATTTTAGAACTAAAATTCTAAGTTTCATCATTTACTCTATTTGTATTGATTGTGACGTCGATGGGAAAATTTGTATTTATGGATCTTAGGAAGATGGGAAAATTTATGATTTGTTTTGGTTTAACAAATTATACTTCAATAACAAAAACCCATGCAGGCAAGTATCTCCATCTCGATACTACTGATCTCGCAATTTTGATTTTGTAATACTCTTATCTTGATTTCTTAATGCTTCAAATGATCTGGATGCTTTATATTATCGATTTTGATTTTGATTTCGATAACAAAACACAATCCAATCATTTTATAATCCTATAAAGTATCAATCAAAAAGATGAATACACAGAAATTGTGAAAATCTGATTTTGGTAATGTTAATAGAATATGCATTTGTGAGAAGAATTTGAGGAATTTTTTTTTTAAAAATGGTAGTAATATCATAGTAGGCAAGACTAATAGTTAAGAAATATTGTACAAAGAATTGACTTACGTCAAAGAGAAAGAAAGGATAAATCGTGAAAAGATATTAATAAAAATGCTATGGAAATAATAATTAATAAGAATAATGACGTTTGGGAATGAGATGATAGATTTTTTAGTCAATTACACCTTTAGTTTAGTTTTTTTTTTTTAATTTTATTTTTTACATATTCAATTCTCATTTTTATAAACATTTTTTTTGTGGAGATACTGATTGTGGCAATTGTCTCTACATCTTTATTAGATAATGGGAGTTTCCACCTCCATCTTTATAAAATATATGAGTTATTCGTTTCATTATCAATTGATTTTGAGGTGGAATTCCATATTATCTAATATAGTATCTAATATGATATCTAAAGTGGGTGCGGATCTTACCCCAGCAGGCATAAGCTTATCAGGTATTTGATCCTAAAAAATTTGGATTCGACTCTAGTAAAAAGTAAGCCAAAACAAGTATTTTGATCCACAAATTCGAATCCAATTTAAGATGGTTTTTCAATAAGACCACTATCTTGAGGAAGCATATTGGAGATATTCACCTTATGACAATTGTCTTAAATTGAAAGAGTGATGATTCTTCCACATCTTTATAACATATATGAGTTACTCCTCTTGTTAACAATTAATTTTAAGGTGAAACTTTATATTATCTAATATTTTTAATTTAACTAACGGTTAGGAATTAGAGATTTGAACTTATATTCTCTTCTCACTTATTTTTATTTATTTTATTGTGAGCTTATAATCTTTTAGTTATAAACCCATACTAATAATTTTAATTCTGTTTGCTTCATTGTAATTTTGGGAGAAAACGAGTTCATATATTTTAGGCAATATTTTAAAGCTCGAAGGACTAAGTACAAATAAACTATTTTTCAAAAAAAAAAAAAAAAAAAAGTACAAATAAACTATATTGTAATTTGACAACCTTTTATGATGTCAGCAATATTAACCGACAAAATCATAAATATATTAATTTGTAAGAAACAAAAGATGCTAAAGTACAATTTTCCTTATTTTTTCTTTTTAAAACAACTACAAGTTTACTTTATGAACTTTTAAATTTGTGTATATTTAGCCCTTGAATTTGAATGTTTAATATGTCCAATTTTTTTTACTATTTAGTTCTTAAACTTAAAAAAACAAAATAAAAGAATAATTATGAGTTATTGAACAATTTCAATTTATGATTTTAATTTTTAATTTTATATTTAAAATATTAATTAAATTTTAATTTCAAATATGTAAAAAAAAAAAAGACAACTATATTAAACCATTATAAAGCTCATTGTTTGGTGGCGTGTTGGTACATTATTTGATGGTAATCCAGTTCAACATCATGGTCATGGTTTGATTCCGAAAGTCAGTATTTGACTATGATTAGCACCCTTTATGCTCAATGAATTATTAGATATAAAATTGAATATCTAGAGACTTATTCAATAGTTTTTTTTAATTCAACTATATCGAAATAGAGAATTCAATCTCATATCTTTTTTAATAATATAAATACATAAATATTTCAATTAAACTATACTCTCATTGTATGTAGTTTTAAAGTATTGTTGTAACGTCAAAGTGACTTTATCTCCCCATCAATATACATGTAAAAATCCGACCAGCTAAACAATCTTAGAACCTTAATATGTTGGCTTTTTGGCCCTATCTCAAATTAATTAATTAATATTTTGATGATAACAAACTCAATTTTTATTTACTATTAATTTTAGAGTTTTTAAGTGTTTATTATGTAGAGTTTAGAGAGACGATTCCAATATATTTTGAATCGTTTAAATCAGAGTTAAAATGAGGAAGATATGGGCAAATGAAGATTGAAAAAAAAAATCGCCTATGAAAAAAATACGAGATATTTCTTTACCTATTGATTCCTTTCAAACTTAAACTCTTTCATAATTAATTACAGTTATAACCATAAAATAGTTGGGCAAATTCGAGGATTTATTAATTAAGCTGGAATTAGCTGAAAAGAATTCAAATAATAATGAGTCACTGGCCATAGTTTAAAACAAAATAATGCACTTATTGAAAACAATCTAACATCTATCATGTTGAATCAAATACTTGATGAAATAAATAAAGATAATGCAACAGATTCATCCATGATCCTGATAGTTCTGTCCAGCTCAACCGCCTCGATACAAGCCATGATTATGTGGATGGGTAAACCATAATAAGGATGAATACATATGTATTTAGTAAGCACCCCCACATAACAGTTAACAACATCCAATACTACACGAACAAACCATCATAACAATCACAACATGTCACAATAATTGGGTTATGAGATACGTTACATGACCAGACCATGAGCTATCAGCCCAAATATGTTCTAAGAAGGGTATACCTTGCAGGAACACTTAAGGCAACATACGACCTCTTGCATCCCCGACTAGAGGCGACATAACCTTCACATCCCTAGATCGGAGGCGACATGATCCATTGTATCCCTAACTGTAGGCGGAAAAACCTTCGCATCCTTAGTTGGAGGTGGCAACTTTGCATCCCTAGTGACCTATATAAGAGAACATCGTACTAAACACAATTTTAGGCCATACCAACACACTCAATAGTAGCAAGCTCACAATACATGATACAATTCCAGATAATGTACCAGATCAACAACAACAACAGACAACACAAACATAGAGCACATATAATATCAATCACTCAAACGAAACATGCATTTGGTGCACGCAGCTCAAGGTAAGATATCCTTACATGATAAGTACTATAGAACAAATGCTTGCTCGAGTACAAACAAGTCTAGCAGCCTAAGTAACACAACCTAAGTACCAATATAACCAAATTAAAAACCAATCCAAACATCTAAGTTAACAGAAACTTGGGAGTTAGAATTTACCCAAGTCCTAGAAAAAAATATATGAACAAGCACGCTAATTGGAGTAGCTACCCATGAGGCAGGGCGTGGCACACTGCCTGCCTTGCCGAAAGCCTCGGCTGCTTGCTCTAGTGTGCAGCTGCACACAGGCGTAGCTAGGCCTCAACTTCGCAAAAGGAGGCGCATGGCTGACGCACTTGGTGCACAACGTCGAAGGCTGAATCGCCAGGTCGCAGTTTGCTGGCTGCAAGCGATCGGATGAGGTGCAGCGAGGACGAATGAGGTGGATCACTCAGCTGCACAATCGTTTGCGCGAGAAGGAGTGGCAGTGGCGCTGATCGCACGAACTGGTTGCGATCAGAGGCTGCGGCTGGAGCGATCGACAGTGCAAAAGGGGAGGGGTATTTTTTTTTGAAAATCCCTCTTGACTTCTTTGTTTTGTTGATGCGATGAAATGATGCATAAAGTGATAACGATGCTGAAAACCTTTTAAGTCTGTCTAACATACACGTCCACTTATTGTATAATTGGCACAGCTTCATGGAAATCACAAAACAACCCTCTAACACTTAGTTAATTACAAAAGAGTCCCTAGAGGTAATTTTACCAAATTGCACCTAAGGTTAAAAATGTAAATAAATTCAGTTGACTTAGAAAAACAGTTAGAAAATCATATCTAGAGGGTTGTAACCATACAAATATTATCTTCCAACCCTTAAATTTCTTGTTGAGCTATATATAAAATGAAATGATCTAGTAGTTAAAAGAGTCTTGAAAATTAAGAAGTGAAGGCTTCAATCTTTTGTGACTATCTACCTAAAAATTAATTTCATACTAGTTTTCTTGACATTTAAATATTGTAGATCAATCGATATATTCGATGACACTAGTCAAGGTACGCACAAGTTGGACGGGTAGTCAATATAATTTTGTAACTAAAATATAAAATATCAGTTAAAAAAAACAAAGGTTTTCGCGGGAAATGGTAGCAAGATCCGAACAGAAAACGATGGAAGAAGAAGCATAAAGAAGAAATTGGCCTCTGCTTTTGGCCTCTCTCTCTCTCGCAATAACCAAGGAATCGTTGGAGGGTTTCATCCAGCGAGAATTGGTTATAGAGAGAGAGAAAAAAAAAAGAAAAAGAAAAAAAAGGGGGGAATTAAGAACAACAAACCCAACACAAACAAAATCATAATCCATAGCTACGGAGAGAGGAGCAATCAATCCAGGGCAGAGATTTTGTTCCTCTTTCCCTTCCAAGATCGATCTGGGTTTCCAAATTTTTGAAAACCCATTTCGTTCTTTCGCACATTTCTACACCCAAAATCCAAAATCACTTCTGGGTTTTTTTTGTTTTGTTTCGATTCGTTTGTTTAACGTGGGTGTTTGTGAATCTTTACCACGAACATCATATCTTGAGATTTTGTGTTTTTCCCTTTTCCGACAAACGAAATTTCTATTTGGAAATGGATACAGAACCGAGCTGTGATGGATGTCCCTCTAATACCATTCATGTTGCTCCTCACAAACCCGCTCAAAGGAGGCTCTACCATGTTTGGAAAGGAAACAATGTAAATTTCTTCATTCCCTATATTCAAATTCCTTCAAATTGTATGGAATTTTCTCATGTGAATGATGAATCTATCTGTTTTAATTGTCTGAAATTTATCATCTCCTTGTTTTTATTTTTGGTAAGTTATGCTCTTTAGGCTTTAGAATCTATTGCTGCAGCTGGGTTTAATGCATTTTTGTTATAAGGATCTCATGAGATAGTTAGTTTTTCAATCTAATGATTAATGTAGCTTTTGGGTTTTATGAACCATCTATTATAAACATTATTCTTCCTCCATAATCATGATTATGATATACATCCTACATTATGTTGGAAAGGAAACAATGTAAATTTCTTCTTACCCTTTATTCAATTTCATTCAAATTGTATGAAACTTTCTCACGTGCATGATGAATCTATCTGTTTTAATTGTCTGAAATTATCATCTCCCCGTTTTTCTTTTTGGTAAGTTATTTGCTCTTTAGGCTCTATTGTAGCCATTGGGTTTAAAGCATTTTTGCTATAAGGATCTCCCTTGGTTACCATCAGATATCTATTGCAGCCATTTCTGTTCTAAGGAAACAATGTAAATTTCTTCATACCCTTTGTTCAAATTGTATGAAACTTTCTCATGTGAATCTATCTGTTTTCATTGTCTGAAATTTGTCATCTCCCTGTTTTCTTTTTTATAAGTTATTTGCTCTTTAGGCTTATGAATCCATTGGGTTTAATGCATTTCTGTTATAAGGAAACAATTGGAATTTCTTCATCTCCTGTGGTTTTCTTTTTTCTAAGTTATTAGCACTTTTAGGCTTTTGAATCTATTGTAGTTATTTGGTTTAATGCATTTCTGTTATAAGGATCTCATGAGATATCTAGTTTTTCAATCTAATGATTAATAAAGCTGTTGGGTTTTATGAACATCTATAATAAACATCATTTTTCCTCCATAATCATGAATATGATATACATCCTACATTATGTTGGAAAGGAAACAATGTAAATTTCTTGATCCCCTTTATTCAAATTGCTTCAAATTGTCTGAAATTCATCATATCTCTGTTTTTATTTTTGTTGAGTTATTAGCTCTTTAGTCTTTTGAATCCATTGCTGCCATTGGGTTTAATGCATTTCTGTTATAAGGATCTTCCTTGATTACCATGAGATCTAGTTTTTTAATCTAATGATTTATGAAGCTGTTGGGTTTTATGAACAATCTATTAATAAAATCTTCCTCCATAATCATGAGTATGATATATTCACTGTAATTTACCAGGCTGAGGTTAATTTTCTTTTATCTTTTTAGCTTTTTAATCTGGGCTTAATGCATATCTAATGGAAGGGTATCCATTGGTAGTCATGGGATGTTCTCAGTTCTATGGATTCAACCGTTTGAAAATATATTGTATTAAATAATCTATTTGCATTAATTAGTTAATTGGGTGGATTATAGATGCACTCGTTATCTCTCTGTGTGTTTTCTTTTTTCTTACTTTGAGTTATTTGTTCTTTTATGAACCTAATGCAGTCATTGTGTTTATTGTATATCTGTTATAAGGATTTCCCTTAAGAATCATGGGATATCCTGGCATTATTTGACAGTTTTCATTGTTATTGGAAGAAGTTATGATTTGTTTGGTAATAGAAAGGATCCTTGATTCATGTGTTTTATAAGTTTTAAGGTAGTGCTGATTCTGGTACTGATACATATTCTTTTGTCTGCTAGAAATTCTTATGCGGTGGGAGATTAGTTTTCGGTCAAGACGGGTCGTCGCTCTTTTTAACATCGTTTTTAATTGGTGGTCCTGCAATAACATTTTGTATAAGAATGCTAATGGAAGTCAATGGAGATGGTCATCCTTGTCACTTCACTGCACTGATTGGAGGATTGGTTATTACAATTTTGGTTTGTGAAAGGAAGACTTTTCCTTGTCTAGTTTAAGCTTTGTTTGCAACAACAAATGAACCAAACCTGATGAGCAAGTTGTTTGTGCAGGATTTTATTTTTCTCTTCTTGACTTCTAGTAGAGATCCTGGGATCATTCCAAGAAACTCGATGCTACCGGAGTTTGAAGAAGGAGACATGACTTCCCGTTCTATAGAGTGGATCAATCACAAGACACCTAGTCTGAAAATACCCCGAATTAAGGATCTAAAGATCAACGGATACTCGGTGAAAGTGAAGTTTTGTGAGACTTGCCTTTTGTACCGTCCTCCACGGGCTTCACATTGCTCCATTTGCAACAATTGTGTTCAGAAGTTTGATCACCATTGTCCCTGGGTTGGTCAGTGTATAGGGCAGGTAAGTTTTCCCTAAGTATGGGTTGATCCTTTTCTGATAAAAAGATTAACTGCATCATTGCACCATATCCATATATTAATCATGTTTTGTAAGGCATTAGAGCTTGAGGCTCGCCTCGAGGGAAGACTACTCTTTTAGCCTAAGATTTATGCATTTTTTGGATTGTTACACCTCTATCTCTATGATTACGCATTGAAGCTTAACGTCTCTATGTCTCCTATAATAAATAGAAGAATGGTATTAGTTTGATCCATTCTTAAGAGATATAAATGTTTGAGTTGTAACCTTTAACTATTATCACTTTTACCACTTAGCTTAAAAATATTGAAGACAAAAATTTATAGAATTAACTGATCTTATTGATGATAATAGTAGTGATATTAAATATATCTTTTAGAATTTTTTGTTTAAGCGATGATTTACAAGGATGATCTTATACTTGGATATAACTATGATGTTTAAATACTTAGATCATAAAATTTAGGATTTGTATGGTATTTGTAATTAAAATGGAGGTTGAAACTTCACTTATTCTTTATAAATTTTAAGTTTTTAACATGATTGGATTTGTAGTATTGATTCACTTTTGTGAAAGGAATACCAATTGAAGCTTTTGGTTATTGGCATTTTATTCTGAATTCATTCTTCAACATCTTTAGATTACTTTCTGCAACTTTAACCGAGAGTTCCTCAACTTTTTGTGAGAACACACCAGCTTGAACATGTTTGGTTAAATATGTTTTCCTGCACTGAATTAACCATTTCTCTGTTTTCATTTCGTTGCAGCGAAATTATCCGTTTTTCATTATGTTTATATCGACATCTACCATTTTGTGTATATACGTCTTCACATTTTCGTGGATCACCATTGTTAACCAAACTGGTAGCTTATGGACTGTCATCTCAAATGATATCTTCTCACTTGTTCTTGTCGTGTACTGCTTTGTATCGGTCTGGTTTGTCGGCGGGCTGACAGCTTTCCATATTTATCTAATGTGTACCAATCAGGTAGAGCCTTATATTTTTACACATAGCATCTGTATTTACTGTTTTCTAGCATTTGAATATGTGATCCATAAAAGCAAGCTTGGGACTGGATCAAATATAAATATAAACTCTGTTTTTTAGTTATTGGGGTTGACTGTATGGTTTCTAAAAAAGTATCTGAGTTTATAATGTACTATTTTTGTTTTTGCATTTTGACGGTTATTCTTTTGCAGACAACTTATGAAAATTTTCGATACCGCTACGATAAGAAGGCCAACCCCTTTACCAAAGGGATTGTGGAAAATCTGAAGGAAGTCTTCTGGGCTAAGATCCCTCCTTCAATGATTGATTTTCGAGCATGGGTGGCCGAAGAAGACGAACCCAGCCTACAATACAGCGTATCCAGAACTGAGAGAGGCTACAACATGAAGTTTCCCAAGGAGGGTAGCATGAAACTTCCTAGTATGTTGCAAAATTTAGATTACTCCGAAATCGATGATGATTTGAAGAAAAAAGATAATAGAGAGCAAAGTTTTTCAATGTCAAGCGACGATCGATAAGAGAGCTCAATAGCACTTAAATTCGATCTCATTACCACAAGGTTCTTGTAGAGACAAAGGTAATAATACTTCTCGCATGTGCCGCAAAGTTTGACATATGTGAAACTTGGTGTTCATTATGTGACAAAGTCATATTTATTTCCTACAATCATCTGCTAACAAGATCAACTTATTTCATGTTGTCTGATGTTTTGATGCTTTCTTCTCAGGTCTTGTAGAGATATTCCTCCGAAACGATAGCAGACGACGGATTGAGCATTGATGTCGACTTCGTTTTGAATAGGGAGTAACTCTAAAACAGATTTAGGAGTGGATTTAATGAGGGAATGATTGTAAGTAATGTGTGTAGAATGAACTTCATTTGCTGTTCACCTAAATCAACTATGAATTGACACAGTGCCACAAGAATTTTAAAAAAAGTTTTTACCTTGTTTACAATAGTAAATTGAGCTCAGTGCTGAAGAAAATATTCTGATTGTGTAACATATATCTTTGGTGTGACCTTTTCTTTCTCTTCTCTTCTTTTATTTTTCCAATGGAAATGTGTTGGATTGGGAAGAATGTGAATGAGTCAATGTCCATGTGTTGATTTTCATCTTTATTACATGTAAAATCTATGTTGAATTTAGGAATATAGGAAGGTTATAATAAATAGTATTTAGGGTGCATGTTTATTATAATAGAAAGAGGAAATACTAATTTTAAATGGAGACATGAGTTGCGTGAAACAATGGTAAAGATGATATGAAATGATAGCTTGAGAGTGAACTAACTATAACCAGTGGACCAAATGTGGGTTGAGTTATAAAACTCAACCATGTTTGTATAAACGACACTCTTAACATGTCCTAAGGGCTATATAGTTAGATTCTCCCTCCGTGTTGAATTATATATATAATTTCAAAATTTTGTAAAGATATGTTTAGATGGGGAGAAGAATGAAGTGGTTTGAATGTGGTGTTTGAATGAATGGTTGCATGAAAACCATGTTTGGATAAGATTATTTCAAAGAGAGATTATACAGAAATTGTATTTGGATTAAGGTATTTGGATGAGTGGTTGCATAAAAATTATGATTAATAAAAGTTGTTTGCAGGAGGGGGATGTAGAAAAAAAAATGATTTTGAAGAGGAATGATAAGAAAACTGTTTGGAAAAGGAGTTGGAATAACGAGTTAGAATGTGAGGTTGAGAGAAGCTTTTATCCTCCCCTCTAACAAAGTATATCGAATCATATGTGTCTTGCCTCTCATTTGTTCTACTTGATTATACTACCACCACCCTTCAACACAAAGTACACCGAGTCATATGAGACTTGACACTCATTTATTTTACATTGGGAGTCTTCACCTACATAGCAAAATTAAGAGTCAAACTTTGATAGCACTTGTTAGGGACAATAAACATCCATACATATATATGATAAATCTTACTCCACATTTTTTCCTCTTATTCATGCACCATTTTGATGTTTTAGTTTGTAGATAAATAGAAATGGGCCCAATAGACCGGCCCAACAACGGCCCAACCGCACAGAACCACAATAATGAATCCCACGTCAGCGAAATGACAACCACATGCATCAAACAAAATTTAAATAGGATCCTTAAAAAAAACAAAATTTAAATAGGAGCCACAAAATTATCTGCTTACGTGGCATTATCAACCCAACAGTGTAATCAGAGAGACTAATAAAAAAACGCCACGTGTCAATATCATTCAACAAAATCTTGAATTTCATTGGATGAAAAATATTACATCACTATCCTCAAATTCATATATCAGAGCCTGAAGAATTCTCACTCTTCTCTGAATTTCCCCATCCGCCATTGCAGGCTCTTCAAAGAAGCTTAATCTTCCTCTTCCATGGCTGCCGCCGCCGCCGCCGAGATGGCCCTCGTAAAGCCGATGTCGAAGTTCTGCAGCCGAGCGCCGGAATTCGGAAGCCCTAGAGCGAGAGCAATTCCATTTTCTCACTCGAAATTCACCGCCATTAGAATGTCCGCAACCACTTCTCAATCGCCTCCCAAGCCGTCGAAGAACGCGAACAAGGATGTGGTGAAGGAGACGCTTCTGACGCCGAGGTTCTACACCACGGATTTCGATGAGATGGAGACGCTGTTCAACACTGAGATCAACGAGAACTTGAACCAGGCTGAGTTCGAGGCGTTGCTTCAGGAGTTCAAGACGGATTATAATCAGACGCATTTTGTGAGGAATAAGGAGTTTAAGGAAGCTGCTGATAAATTGCAAGGCGCTATTAGGCAGATCTTTGTGGAGTTTCTTGAGAGATCTTGTACTGCTGAGTTCTCAGGGTTTCTGCTCTACAAGGAGCTTGGAAGGAGGCTTAAGGTACTGGTTTATGAGCTTTATGAATCAATTGTTTCTGTGATTTTGTAGCTGATTTGAATTCGTTTGAAATTCATGTTTATAACTGTACTGTTTGTTTTGATACTATTATTTGTGGTTTCTAATTACTTAATCCATGTAAATTCACTAAAATTATCTTTGAAATGAGTTATCAGAACAGAACTGTTGTTTAGAATTCAACGAGATAAGAATTTTGTTTTTATAGATTATGTGTATTTCTAACTTTTTTCCATGTTTACTTTCTTAATCCTTTTTAAAATTTTAGCCAACTTTTTAGTTAAAAGATTGAAAACTAACTTTTAAAGATTTTTTGCCTTTGTTTTTCCATTTGAAATTTGACTAGGATTTTATTATTGAATTTAATGCAGTACGTAGATTACTAGGATACTTCTAAAAAGTAAGAAACAAAAAAATTTAGGTTTAGTTGGATAACCATTTTTTTTTTTTTAAATTTAAGCATACAAAACAACACTACTTCATAATATGTTTTTTCTAATTTGGATATTTACGTCTTATCTATATTTTTAAAAAACAAACAAAAATTTAGAAACAAAAAAAAGTGGCTTCCAAAAGATTGTTTTGGTTTTTGAAATTTTGTGTCCATTCATATAGTTTCTTAAGTAAAGATGGAAGAAATGGTAGGAAATTTGAGTAAAATTAAGCTTAAATTTCGAAAACTAAAAACAAAAAACCTAATGATTATCAAACAGGCCTTAGAGACAAAAATGAAGTTTGACTTCTAGTTAGACCAACATTGTCGAGTTCAACTGACATAATGTATGACTTGATATTCAAAAGGTTACCAACAGTATCTTCCCACCCCCAAATCCCACTGCTATCTAACTTTAGTTTTCATGTAAGAGAATTGATAGTCATTAGACTGTATGGTTTGTCCTCTGTTCTATTGATCTTATTCTACTGCAGAATGGCTTGTTAGGTTCCAAATCATAACCTACTTTTCCTCTTTGAAATAACAATTTATACCTTATATTTACTTGCTTTGGGCTATTGTTTTGATGTTTTCCAGAAAACGAATCCAGTGGTGGCTGAGATTTTCTCTCTCATGTCTAGGGATGAAGCCAGGCATGCTGGGTATGTACTGATTTAATAGCCTCAAAAGCATCATATAAGTCTCTTTCATATTTATTTTATTTTGGCTACTGATTTCTTAAAATTATATAGTTTTGGTTTAATTTTCAAATATTTTCTTTTGGTCTTTAACTTTAAATTATCAAACTATAGTCTTTAAAATTTGCTCAAACACTTAATTTAGCCTTCTGTACTATTAGATAGAAGTAGTATTTATAAACTTAAATTTGAAAACAAAAGCTTTTCAAATGAGGCCTTGGATTATAAAAATAAGTGTCAAAATGGTACATCAATTATTAAGTTGAATACATGAATCCAGATTTGAAATCTTAATCACAGATCCAGGATAATGGTGAAAATGTTCTTGGTTTGTTTCGTCTTTAAATTTTGATATTAATGTTCCATTAATTACAGGTTTTTGAACAAGGGTCTATCTGATTTCAACTTGGCATTGGACTTGGGATTCCTAACAAAGGCTCGAAAATACACATTTTTCAAGCCCAAGTTCATCTTCTATGCAACATACTTGTCCGAGAAAATTGGATACTGGAGATACATAACCATTTACAGACATCTCAAGGCCAACCCTGAGTTCCAATGCTATCCCATTTTCAAGTACTTTGAGAACTGGTGCCAGGATGAAAACAGACATGGTGATTTCTTCTCTGCATTGCTCAAGGCACAGCCTCAGTTTCTCAATGATTGGAAGGCTAAGCTCTGGTCCCGATTCTTCTGCTTATCGGTAATTAACCGAAACTCGTTCTTCACTTGAGTAGAATTCTACACTTAACAACAAACTAGGAAAAGAAGTTATTGAAAGAACTTTTTATATAAATTTGACTAATTTGATGAAGAGATTTTAGATGATATTGGAGTAATACTTTTATACTACTATTTGTCTTGTTGTTTAACAGCAACAGCTCTGGTTTTTCAAATAAGGGTTCTTTTATAATTTAAATTTGATTGGTTGAACTTGCCTAAATGTTTGCATTATTCCTCTTGGTGAAATATTTTGTAGGTATATGTGACAATGTATCTCAATGATTGCCAAAGAACAGCATTCTATGAAGGAATTGGCCTCAACACTAAGGAATTTGACATGCATGTTATCATTGAGGTAAGTTAAAGCTCTACATGGTTCATATTTATATGCCATGTTTGTGATTATTCAAAACAACCTTCTGATCTTCAATCAAAAAACCCAATGCAACTGTTAAATCATGTTCCTTTAAATTCAGGTCAATTTAAAACCAGTTCTAGTCACGACAATGTATTATATCTAGTTGTTTGAATAACGAAACATTCAACCAAATCATTATACTTTTTGTCAATGCAGACTAACCGCACGACGGCGAGAATTTTCCCGGCCGTACCGGACGTGGAGAATCCCGAGTTCAAGAGGAAACTGGACAGGATGGTTGTGATCAATGAGAAGCTGCTTGCTGTGGGAGAAAGCAATGACATTGCATTGGTGAAGAACTTGAAGAGGATCCCACTTGTTGCAGCATTGGTATCTGAGATATTGGCTGCATATTTAATGCCTCCAATTGAGTCTGGATCTGTTGATTTTGCAGACTTTGAGCCTCAAATTGTGTACTAAATTTTTGTACTTAGCTCATCCTCCACTAATCTTATTAGTATGTTCAATTTGAATGAGTGTAATCTGTTGTTATGTAATGTGTAAAAATATCATCACAAACATTTGAGTAATGAATTGGTCTTAGTTAATAATGTTAAATGACCCTCTTTTCTGCTCCAACTTATTTTGGTTTCTTAACTTATTTTTGTTAATGAGACTTGTCAATCTCATTGGGTAGGATTAATAAAAAAATATATATTCAACTTTGGTTGATCAAATATGCTTTTAATTTTAAACCCTCAACTGGATTATAAATTTTGTTTTTTTTAAAAAAAAAAATTAGATTGATTTTTTAGTTGAACTATGTTCGCAGGTGGAGAGATCGAATCTATAATCTCTTAATAATGGGTACGAATTTATGTCATTGTTAGATTGCTCTTGGTTGTTTGTTTATTGAGTACAAATAAATCAATAGTTCTATGAATTGGGTTTATGAATCATTTTTGTTTGAAATTATGTGGATTTTTTTTTTTTTTTTTTTTTTTTTTTTTTTTTTTTTTTTTTTTTTTTGAGATTATGTGGATTTAACTTTATTAATGGAAAAGTATCAAATATAACAAATATATTTTCTTCTCAGCAAAAACTTTATAAAAATATTTGCTTAAGTTATTGAAATATTACTATTCAAATATAAAAAAAATAGATCTTATTTGCTATTTTTTTTGTTCAGAAAATATTTACAAAGTAATTCATTGTTTGAGAATAGAAAAGAGAAACAGGTCTGTTTAAAGAAAAAAGAAAAAAGTTTTTTAAGTACAGAAAAGTCTTTTCCCTCATAAAATTCACAAACACGCCAATACGACGAGGTTGCTGGAAGTCTGGAATGTCCCACATCGAAACGTTTGAAGCGAAAACTACACTACTTAAAGAGGAAGTCGAAGGGGACAGGTCACGACCTTACTTGAACAGGATCTGTTCTATAGGTTGTACTACTGTGTCCTTGAGTTCTAAGGAGACAAGAATCAA
>JBBMKA010000026.1:17767867-17790975 GCA_037833695.1 Sechiopsis laciniata
ACTTCTCGCTTCCAAATCACCATTCCATGTCATATTTATCCCCTTAATATTTTGTGTTGGGTAGTTAAGCGAACAACCAACAAGGTGTACCTTCATTTTCGGTGGCTCAATCTATGGAACGTCATAGTTAAGCGTACTTAGCCTATAGTAGTCTTAGGTTAGGTGAGCTCTTAGGAATTTTCCTATGACTCATGTGAGTGAGGTCAAAACATACTGAAATGACCAGGTGTTGATTTGTGGGGGCAATTTTCATTCTTAAAAACGATGAAAGGCTATTTGTTAAGGTGGTCAGGTCGCAGGAGAATGCTGGTGCCCATAGGAGCAAATCCGGATTTTAAATTCTGGAACTACTAGAAGTAAATGTCAAAATTTAGGGATGAAAATGATATTTTACCCTAAATTAAATCATCAAAGTATAATTACCAAATTTATAAATAAATAAAGTTTGATATATGTTAAGGTTGCACATATCTGAACGGAGAATTATTATTATCTTCTTTTATGTAGTTCTACTACAAATGAGAGGGGGAATTGGGACTTATATTATATCATTTGATGAAATTGAATTAAAAATGAAAGTAAATGAAAATGAGAGGAGGAGAATAAGGGGAGGCAAAAGAATTTCTTGAGAAGAAAGAAATTGAAGAGCAGAGAAGTGAATGAAAGTGAATCTCTCTCCATTAGGGCTTTGAAGCAGAGAGAATGAGCAGCATAGGCACTGGTTACGATCTTTCCGTCACCACTTTCTCCCCCGATGGCCGAGTTTTCCAGATCGAGTACGCCGCCAAGGCCGTCGACAACAGCGGGTATTCTCTCCTTTCTTCTTCTCTGAAATCAAATGATTTTCCGATCTTCATTTTCTGTCTAAACTGCTTTTCAATTTCAATTTCAATTTCATATTCAAATTCGTTTGCAGGACTGTTATCGGAATCAAATGCAAAGATGGAGTCCTTATGGTACGTTTCTAAACGCTTTTGAGTGAGTGAGTGAGTGTGTTTGTGCGGATGGGACGATAAGATTGATGTAGGTTTGCCGTGGCTTGCGAATCTCATGTGGTTGTTTTTTATTCAGGGCGTAGAAAAGCTAATTACCTCTAAGATGATGCTTCCTGGCTCTAATAGAAGAATTCACGCTGTTCATCGTCATTCTGGCATGGTATTTTTCTTCTATAATCTATACGCTTCACGTTTACAATACTTTATTTATGTATTTTGTTATTCAATGGCAGGCTGTGGCAGGATTAGCAGCAGATGGGAGACAAATAGTTGCCAGAGCCAAGTCTGAAGCAACCAACTACCAAAGGTTGCACTTTCTAAATAATGGAATTCCTTATTTGTAAAGAATGCATATTGGGATCATACTTTGAGTTAATTTAGTTTACTGCTTTTGTTTGAATATGATTAAATACATGTTTACAGTTAGTTACTAACGCCTTTACCATTGAAACATAACAGAAGAACAGTGTTATTAGTATGATTTATGATGATTTAGACACCATTATGATGTTACCATTTCATGGAAATGAAGTGATGATGGAAGCATCTTTGAACTGTCATGTGAATGAATTGTGTTTTCTAGAAAGGACATGCCGTCATGAACTTCTATACCTAGATACAGTGATATACTATATTGATAGCAGAAAACAATGGTTTCAAGAGGACGTAAAAAGCGAAGGCATGCAGGCCATGTGATCACAAGAAAAGAATTTATCAACTTATCTAATGCTTTATGCCATTATCTGAGGTTATTTGGGATGTATAACATCTTTTGGATTATCGTATTGAATGCTCAGTTTGTTATGGATTCTTTATGCAGTGTTTATGGTGAACCAATCCCTGTTAAGGAACTAGCTGATCGTGTTGCCAGTTATGTGCATCTCTGCACACTTTACTGGTGGCTCAGGTTCGTCCCCATTTCAGTAACACCTAAGTAATTTCAACATTGCTTCATTCTAATTAAATTAATGTCGCATACAGACCTTTTGGATGTGGCGTTATTCTTGGAGGTTATGATAGAGATGGACCACAATTGTACATGGTTGAACCATCTGGTGTTTCCTATGTGAGTTTATCTATTATATGCTGGAGATTTGTGATATTCAGTATTAACTTTAATGCTTTTTTTGTTCACTGTGCTTGCAAACTACTTATGTACATCAATGGATTCTCTATCAACTCACTTTTTTTTTTGTCCTTTTTTAGAAGTACTACGGTGCTGCAATTGGGAAGGGTAGGCAAGCTGCCAAAACGTAAGATAAAAAATTTACTTGTCATGATTTTTGGGGGGTTTGACTTGAGACCCCTCTGTTGAATTTACTTTAATTGAATTTGATGAGAATGAGTTTTCAAAAACTTGTTAGTTTCATTGACATCAACTGTAGTGATAGTTATTTCGTGTAATTAGTCGAGGGGCATGTAAGTTCGTGAACAAAAAATAAAATGAAAAACTAGCCGTCTTGCTCCATTGTGATTTTATTGACTAATTTATGGTGAAAGTATTAATGTTACCAATATTGACCTTTGAGAATGATGACCTTGTCGCTCATGACCTTTATGCAACGGTTGAAATTGAATCACCCTCTCTTACTATGAATTTACTGATGGAAGGAAATAGTTGGTGCAAGCCCGCCCATCTCTCTATGCACTTCGATTTTGTTCCACATTAGTTTTAACGTAACTTTGTCTAAGCATTGGTTTAATTTTATGCATCATATAACTAATCTATGTCAAAAAAGAAGGCTGTGGGGTATATAAAGAAGAGTTAGAGTTGAGTATGTTAAGAATTCATGTCCAAAGGAAGCGTTTTTTATATTCTCAGGTTCCTACTAAAAAAGTGTTTTTAGAAAGAAAAAAAAGAAAAAGAAATATCTAAAACACAAAGCAAGACACTTGGGGAAATCTTCAGCCTGATTTCTTGACAGGAAAACATTTTTAAAAAATTGAATAAGTAAAATTAAATGGTGAAGTGGTTAATCTGAAGTACTTCTTACTAAAGTGCTTTTAGTTCAACATACTTTTGTTAAAGAATGTGCACGCTCAAATACACCCCAATTATAATTGCTCACCACCTTTGTATTTGTACATCAATTTAACATCTCAATGGCGCTTTGTATTTTATTTTTTTATGAAAATTCAAGGAATATTCCTGATGTACAAGCAATACAATGACAGGGAAATTGAAAAGTTGAAGCTTTCTGAAATGACTTGTCGGCAAGGGATCATTGAAGTAGCCAAGATGTGAGTAACCTTCGATTTGTTGGGCTTTGCTAAAGCAACTGGTCTTGTAGTTTGTTGGAGCAAAAGCTTGATTAGAATCTAACTTTGTGTTGCTCTTTGGCAAGCAGTATTTATGGAGTACATGATGAGGCAAAGGACAAGGACTTTGAGTTGGAAATGAGTTGGATCTGTGATGAATCGAACCGCCAACATCAGAAGGTACTCTTAAAGTTATATAATTTACATGATATGTCGTGATATTAGTATATTACCCAAGTAAGTCTATTACCTGGAAACAATATATGGCTCTTTCCATATGTTCTTTATTTCAGCACCAATTATAGGTAGCTGAATGTTGGAGGGGTACATAAATTTGATTACGGAAGGTCTTATCTAAATTCTGAACCGATTGCCTTAAATTTGTTTGCCTTAGGTTAGGACCTTCTGGTAGTTGTGACAGGAATCTATCTATGGTTCAAGAGTTTTCCAGTGATGATTCCTGTGAAAAAGTTAGGATAATATAGTTGCATTGCATACTACTCTATAACTACTCACTTCATTATTATTTTATTTAGTTGTTCTCACATTATTGTAATGCAAAGGATGTAGTTCATGCTATAGTAATAGGCAAGTATCCAGCTCATATTGCCCAAAAATGCTTCTGATTTTGTATTCATACTGCCCACTGGGTTAAGTTATACCACTTTTTCAGGTCCCAGAGGATCTTCTAGAGGAAGCAAAGACAGCGGCTAAAGCTGCTTTGGAAGAGATGGATGCTGATTAAGGAAGGAAGTTGGATTTCTTACTGTGCTACAATTGCTTTATTTAGTTTCAAGTGTCTGATTTGATTAACTCTGTAAGAATTTTTCAAGGAATCAGAAACTGATAAACAATGTGATTCAAATTTTCTCTTCTGAAGCCAATTTGAAGTTCTGTATACGATGGAGACTGTAGAGTTTCATCGATTTTGGTTTATATAGCAAATTTAAGTTTATATAGCTTGAAATTTCAACTTAGAAGTCCTTTAAGAAGTTATGACTTTAACCCATCTAGGAATTAAATCATCTTATGAGTTTTTTTGATAGCTAAATATTGTAGTTTTTTTTTTTTTTTTTATCATAAATATTGTAGAGTTAGATGGTTTATAGTTTAGCATATGGCTTAAAATTGAGATGTGACTTGAAGTACTTACTTCAGCTATAAAAACCTTGGTCTCTAAAAAAATTCTCTTATGCTATAAAATATACTTGAGTTTTGGCATTTAGAACGTATGTTTTTACTAATTATGGTGGAAATAAAAACAAAAATAATAATAAGTAGGACAATGTTATTACTTATCAGCTACATTTTTTACCTATAAAAATTGAAATTCATTCAATCTACCTTTATTTCCATGTTTACTTCTTAAAACCCATTTTCACTTAGAGAGAGAGTGTGTGTTCTTGTTCTTGAACTTGTGGCATGAATGAAGTCTCACCAGTTTCAGGCTGCAAATAATTGGCAGCCTTTATTAATCACTTTAAGTATACAACATACACAGGTAGCTGAATGAGGAGTCCAAAGAAGCTTATTGATACAGAAAAATTCCAAGCTTTTTTTTTAATGTTAATACACTTCAACAACATAAACTTCCAATCCTACTTCCTGAGTTCTTGCTAAATGATCAAATAAATACACTTCAATCAACCTGATCACTAACCCCAAATGGCAGACAAAAACTAAACACATGTACAAATGTACCCTTCACACCAAATTCAACACTAAATTCTATTTTACCTAAGCAATTACACAAACATCATGGCACCTAGCTTGAACACATGGTTATAAATCAGTGTTGACAATCGTAACTCATCGACCCATAGTAACGGAGGTTAAGAGCACTGCAATCGTGTTAGGTGTATCTAGGATCAATTTTTTTCCAGGGTCAATTAACATACTGTGACCACGCCAAGAGGTGAATCCATGCAACACTCGAAAGAAGATATTTGAAGAGGGCCCGGGCACGAAACAAACAAAGATGACAAGCTGACTGAAACATTCTTTCGTAGTAGCAAGCATTGAGCCCAAGAATTTTAACTTCGTGAATGCAATTGAGCAATTAACTTCTCTGCAGCATCTAGATCTTCTCCAACCAAAAACCCATACTCACAGTTGGGGAAGAGGTGATTGTCAGCAAATAGAGTAGCCACTTGACAAAGCTAGCAAAAGAGACCTAGCCTGATGTATCAATTTCCTTTCCCGTATCTTCATCGTTGATATTTCTCCTCAACCTTCTTAACCAGATGTCGTAGTTCATTGGATATGGAGTTCCACATAGACTATCGACGTAGTCGGCAAGTGCTTTCAGTACTGTCGACATATCACCAAGCTTCTGCTGAATTGATCTCCTTGACCAAGAGGTCTCTCTCCACAATAGCGCCCCCTCAACAGAATCTAGATCAGGAAAAGCACCACCAGTGGCATAATAAAGCATGTAAACTAGGCTCTCTGCATCTGAGGCAGAACAGAGTTTCCCTTCTTGTAGAGCAAAGGTGGACGAGAAGTGAAGATTCAAAGCAGGACGGTCCCGGTCTTCGAGAATCGCATGTCCCCAGCCTATAAGAACAAAATAAGGCCGTCGCACACCAGATCTCACACAAATCACATTCTCTGGCCTGATATCACCATGTCGAATTCCAGCTGAAGCAGCAGTTGAAAGTGCTGACAAGCAGTCATGGCAACACCTTAATGCTTCTTCAGAATTAAATCTGCCACCATTTATCATGTCAGCTACAGTTTCACCAACTGGGCTGGTCACAAGAATAGGCGTGCCACACCAAGGGTGGTCACAGTTGCCACCCGAGCTGGGTCTACGACACTGACCAGGATGAATGATCCTTCCAGATGCACTCAATTGAGGTAGGTACTTGCTAGATAGACCTTTCTGTTTCATTACAGTTAGCACCCTAGTCTGCCTCTGCACTTGATACCACAAGTTCATATCTTCCCATGCTTCTAGCTGGGAAATTCGAGATCCAACGTACAGAAACAGACTCTTTCCAGGTTCTTCGACAGGTGAAGCAATATAAAATTGAAGCTCACCAGAAGTCAATAGTTCATTAATCTGATAACCCTTTTGCCAGTTTGAATCCTCCAGCCACAGGACAGATCCTACTTCTAACTTTACTATCTCTTCAGACTTGACTATGATGGAATCTTCCTGAACTTCAACAATTTCAGGGGAAACACTTTGCTGCTGAAACATAAGCATACCATTCCCATTCACTCTGACATCTCCCAACTGCCTCTCTGCCCTTCTTGTTTGCAAACGAGAACTATGATCGGCAGCTAGATCGTCAATTGAGTGCTTGGGAACTCCAGCAAATTGCATGATACAATGGAAGGTTGCAAAAAGTATTTGTAATGCTCCAATATCTCGCCAGTTTGCATTTCCAAGCTCATTCCAGATCCTATCAATTTGGGAAACTGATATTGTAGCATACCCTTTTATCCATTCAGCAGCACATTCATACGCATTATTTGGATCACACTCCAACCTACTTAAATCTCCTTCAACTTTAATAACTCCTCCATACTGTGAGTCAACTAGAAGAACAAAGACAGAGTTCAAACTCAGTGAATAGTTCGATTTGCTCAAGCTTCTCGACAATAGCATGCGGATAGCATAAAAAAGGGCCTCGCCTAAAACAGACGAAGAAGGATAACTCTCACGGTCTACAGCAAGATTTCCAATATCAGGGCTCAGTACAGCAAGCGTAAGAATTTGGTCCCACTTCCCATGGGGATGTCGAGGATTCTTCAGCAGTATACCAGTGGCCGAAAGACCTTCAAGCTTCCCAGTAGCAATGGCCTTCTCAGCCTGGTAAAATTTTAAATTATCCCTGTACAAGCAACCAACAGCAAAAGGAAGGGGCTGATCTTGACTCCAAAATGCCTCCCACAAACCAATCACACTTGCATGAAGAAAATCCTCAATGGCAAAATAAGCAGTTGCTTCCATGCCATCAGAGGCAGAAGCATAAATAGCACTGGGCATTCGAATCAGCTGCTGAAATGAAATCCCTTCTAGTGCATAGTCAAACTTCTGTAGATCTATCAACTCAAAAGGAACATCAAAAACAGACTTTTTGGTTCTAGAACTCTCTGATACATCTTCAAACCAATCCTCAAGTTTGGCCGTAAAGATTTCACTGTCCAAAAATTTGTTAAGAAACTCCTTCCGGTTTCTAGACTTACTTCCAGATGATACACTGGACCTTTTGGCTCCAGAGCCCACTGATTCCTGGTCTGGTGATATACCTGTCAGAGGAAGTTGATCAATTAGCCTCAGCAGGTCAGCAAAACATTATATAAATTTCATCACAGCCAATGTGGTCACCTAAGCTTAAACTAAAGCTCACTCACTGCCTAATCTTCTCTTCTACCCAAAATGTGATTTGGAATTTTCAGAATTGGGCTATTTTGAAAAACAAAATATACTTTTAGTCCCTAGGTTTGAGATGTAGTTTCGATTTGGTCCCTATGTTTTAAAATTACAAACATTTACCACTGACATTTCAATAATGGTCAATTTTGAAACATAGGAACTAAATAGAAACTAAATAGATTTCAATAATGGTCAATTTCAATATGTCATGGGTAAAAGTGTTTGATTTTGAAACATAGGAACTAAATAGAAACTACACTCCAAACCTAGGGACAAAAAAAGGTACTTTTCCCAAAAATATATATAAAACAACTTGTTCTTCTACCATTTTGAGGAGTATTCGACTAGGGAAAATTAAGAAATTTCAGAAGAGTGGAGAGGTCCTCGAAGAGAATTATGAGTTAGGTTTTTTTTTTTTGGACTGGAGTTGCAATTGGTATCTGACTAGCTAGTGCTTGGACTAATTCACTAGCCTAGTTTTTCGTATGTCCTTGTACATTCTTTCATTTTGCTAAAATGAAATCGCAGTCTGTGGTTTCTTGCAAGAAAAAATATTTTGAGTCTTTTTACATTAAATAATCAATTTGTCAAAATTTCACCTTTTAACTAACGGTTAATAACAACAGAAACACAATTTCAAATACTTAGGACACTTCGGCATGAATATGAAAGTTGATTGAAACTAAATCACACTGGACACCTACTCATTTATTCAGTTACTTCTCCATAACATATCCTTGACATTATCTTTTTTTTTTAATTCGACTACAATTGGTGGTGGGGTGGGGGGATTTGAACCCGTAACCTCTTAGTTACTAGATCATACATGATGCAACTAGAGCTCTCCTCCTTTTGGCCCATGACATTATGTTTTAGGAGACTCCAAATGATCACTTGTAATGAAATCCCAAAATCGATTTCATAAAGGCCCCCGTTGATAGCCATTTGACAACTGGTTTTTTGTTTTTCGAAATTAGCTTATGATTTTTCTTTATATTGGTGAGGATCCGAGTCAGCTTACATGCACCTGGACTATTCTCACGACACAACCGTATGACCCTACAACATTTGGTTGTCAAGAAAACTCGTAAGAAACTAATTCTCAAGGTAAGTAGCCACCATAGTTTGAACCCATAACCTTTCAGTTTTCCAAGACCCTTTTGACCACTAGTTTCTGTGATTTCTTATCTAATTCCAAAAAATGTTTTCAAAATTCATGCTAAGTTTTAAAAGCTAAAAAAGAAACTAGTTTTTGGAATTTGGGTAAGAGATGAAAACCATAGAAAATAAATTGGGGGAAAACATACATAATTTTGAAAAATAGAAAACTAAAAATGGGGCTTAAGTTACATGTCACTCATACAAGATGAGAATGCCCGGGTCGTAAGTAAGAACATAGTAATATATACATATAGCAAACAACTGAGTAGATTTGATGTAAAAGATGGTTACTAATCAGACAGCAACAAGCCCTGAAAATTGGCATTTCACACTCGGGGCAAAGTAATCAGCAGGCAGATTGCAGTTTTGAATGGCTTTAAATCAAAGTTTTCATTCCCATATAAGAAAGAAAGGACCAACAAATCGAAATTCTCAGCAGTTAATTTCACAACCAGTTAATCAAACCACAATCAGTAACACCTCAAACAGCAACCACCAAACATACCATATCATAATTACGAATCACAACTCAAAGAGACTTCAAAATTGAAATTGCGAACAAAACAAAACACAAAACCCTCACAAATTGAGAGAAATCTGACCTTCCATTGACGAAATATGAAGTTGGGAGTCCAAGTTCATGCATAGACCACGAACCCTTCTCTCTCAATTTCAAAATGAAATTCAAAATCAAAACGCCGATTGATTCAGTCTTGTTCTTCGACTGCGATCCTCAACACCAATTTTCGCTTCCAAATTCTCTTTGCTTCTCTGGAAAGCGTAAAACTCAGAGGAGTCAAGCAATAGGAAAATTGAAGGATCCGACCCGTTTCATATCTGCCCCGACCCAAGAGTTGTTGGGGTTGACGACAAGTAGTTTTAACTCCTTTGTATTGTCGTCTTGCGTTTCGTCATATGCTTTTGCCTTTTGCTTCAACAAATTCTTGTGTCATTCATCAACAAATTTCTTCTTTACCTAATTTCACTTTTCCTTTTTTATAATTACTTCAGTTTCATAAATGGAATCAAATTAATTGAGTTTATTCACGTAGGATTGGTACTCATCAATGTGAAATACTCATGGGAGAAACATAAATAATTGAGATTTACTTTTAATGATAAATAAATTTTGACTACCAGTATAATATCTTAGCAAATTTATTGATGTTTGAGTTAGTTAGTTTCTAAAGTTTGATTAGATTTTATGTTTATTTTTCTTTGTTCTTTTATATAGAAGAAGATAAACTGTGTCAAAATTATTTAAGGTTATAGATTGATAGACACTCATAGATATATTAGTAGACCAATGTAAAATATATTTTTGAAAACAAAAACCATAACCTTCATTGACCTTAAACACATACATAGAAAAATTCAATTCTTCCAACCAAAAAGACTAGGACTTAATTTGTCTCTAAGAGTTGAAGTGTGACCATATGAATAGAAAAACCAATAACAAAGGCTATTTAACTAGTCAAATCAACCTTTTGTGCCATGATCTTAGTCTACACGAAGAAACTAATTTCAAATAGTCAGACCCAATATCTATTGTCTCCTTAACTCAAAGATTTTTTTGACAATCTTTGAAGGATAATCTCTAGTCCATTTCAATAATTGAAACATAAGAATCCATCCAAGGAAAATAACCCCATTAAAAAGTATAAATATATTGATATTTAAAATTACATTAACTATCATTCTAGTCAACATTATAAAAATGAATAGGTAAGAGTTATATATTTTGAAACATAACCTTTCAAAAAAAAAAAAAAAATCTAAATACAATTAAAATTAGATCGCTAAAAATGTTTCTTTCTTTTTATAAGAAACATTTAAATTGTAATCCATAAATAAATATGCAAACGCCCTACTCAAAATTCTCTATCAATTGTTTGATCAATCATTTCAAGTAAAAAAAAAACTGCATTAACTCTCATCGTCTCTGTTTACATTACACTAATAATCTCTTCTTCTTGAGAGGTAGTATTTTTCTCATCTGGGTTCTGTGACTTAAAGATCAACCTTTTGATTCGTTTCTCAGTTTTTTGTTTTTGCGACTGTGAATCTCAGTTCGATCGGGCAGGTTTCGATCTCTTGAGTTGCTAATTGCTTGGTTTTTTTCGGATGAGAAGTGCATTTCTGGTTCTTGTTACTTTTGTGTGAATCTGCAAATGGGTATTGGG
Source organism: Sechiopsis laciniata (assembly GCA_037833695.1). Lineage (NCBI taxonomy): Eukaryota > Viridiplantae > Streptophyta > Magnoliopsida > Cucurbitales > Cucurbitaceae > Sechiopsis > Sechiopsis laciniata. The sequence goes on from JBBMKA010000026.1 coordinate 17,778,853, forward strand.
GATTTTAGAGAATTAGGGTTTTTCATTGTTGTTCTTGTGTTTCTACAAGATTTTGTTTTTCCGATGCTGAGATTTAAGCCTTGTAAGTTAGCAATTAGGGTACTTCTTTTGCCATTACAAAACTTCTCTTTTTATGTTTAGCAACGGGAAGTTTGTTTTGACATAAAATTCTTTTCTATGATGTTTGATTTTTTTAATCTCTAATTGGTATATTCTTCCATCATTTCTTATAAACTTGTAATCCTTCAAAAGTTGTGCATAATTTTCTATGTATATTGGTTGGTGTATGTAACAATTTTCTTTCTGTTCTTCACTTTGGTGATGTAGTCCTTGTGAAATTGTGCATACCATGTTGATCATTTAAAGCTTAAAGACCCGGAAATGTGGAAGCTATAAATGATTTCTTTTTTTAGAGTCTTGAAGTTGCAATCGACCATTATTCATATGAAATCAGGCTTTTTAACTGCTTGATGTTTGTGTTTTCATGTGAAAGTGGTAATGTCTAAGATTTAATCGTTTGAAGTGGATGTCCATCTTACTTTTAATCTCTCCTCTTTATCTGCTGTAAAGGTTTCTACCCATAACCGGCATTTACACCATGAATGGAAAAACATTTTTGGTATGTGTGCTGATTTACTGCCTACTTATTGACAATTGCTATTTTTGTTTCTGTCCCCAAGGGGGTGGCACAAGTGGTTGAAGGTTTGGGGTTTGAAGGTGTGCTCTCCTCAAGGTCCCAGGTTTGAAACTCACCTGTGAGTGTGTGACATTATTTTGTTGACATCTCCCGTGTCTCTATTCCTTCGATGTCCTCCAGTGCCTGGCTAGAGACGGGCATAGTTACCCCGGATATAGTGGAGCGAAACTCTGATTTCCCGGTTTCAAAAAAAAAAAAAAATTTAATTGCTATTTTTGTTTTTTCATGGGATGGTTTTAGAATGCCTGAGTACAACGTTGGCACAATCTCTTAATTTTATACAACATAAATGCAGATTGATTAATCTGTTCATGTTGCAAGGTGGATCCCTTTTAGACTTGTTCAGTCAATTCTTCCGTGTCCTTGATCTCGTGCATCCCAACTGCATAAGTGTACTAGAGAAGAATCTGGTCACAAGACTTGTAGTTTCTTATGAAATTTGACAGAAACTTGACCAGAGCTTCAAAGCATTGTATTGATTTTCTTGTGTCAAATCAAGCTTCTCTTTGATTACTGTTATTATGCTGCTTGTTTAAGTTTATTTTAAGGTTTAATGTTAAATGAAACGAAATTTATTAATTTTCCTTTTTATAAAAAAATGATTTTAGTGTAGATACCCAATTCTTATGAACTGAATGTATCTCAATTTAAATGCATTTTAGCCATACCAAAGTCTCGCTTTATTTTGTATGCTAACTTCCAATTCCATGTGCAGGTTTTCTTTTACCTCTGGATTGCGTACACTCTGCAAAGTAGAAGTTTTTCTGCTCAGTTGCTGTTGATTTTTGAATAAAGTTATTCTATTTCGAAGAGAAGTGCTTTGTTTTCTCTTATTGGATATGGTAATTCTTGAGATTGATATATACCCCCCCGGTGTGGTATACTTGTGTACATGGGGATGTGCTTCTGTGAATAAGTTAGTCGAGTTTGAATGTTTACTAGTGAACGGTCGTTGGTTAGACTGCCCGAGTATAGTAGACTGTTGGGGAGGGAGAGAATAAGAAGGATTACTTGTGAGAGGAGAAAGAATGACTCGAGCTTAGAATCGAGAGACCATGCCTCCAAAAGATTTAGAACTCCATTTTTACTTCTAAATGTGTAGACATTCTAATACGACCTATTTAGGAGTAGGATAAAGAATACTCATATTCTATTAAGAATAGGATAAGGAATGACTAATCCTATTAGGAGTAAGATAAGAATATTAGCCTATAAATAAAAGGGGGGATGGAGGTAAAGATATATTGAGCAGTATTGAAAATAAAAACCATCATGGAGTGACCTAGTGGTCAAGACGCTCTTGGGGAGCTAAGAGGTGATGGGTTCAATCCATTTTGACCACCTACCTATTAACTAATTTCTTATGAATTTTCTTGACATCCAAATGTTATAGGGTCAAGTGGTATGTCCCATGACATTAGTTGAGGTACGTGCAAGCTGGCTCAGATAGTCACTGATATGATTTTTTTTTTTTTCTTCTTCTTCTGAGATATGAGTATCTGGGGCTTGAGATTGAACTCAAAATAGGGAGGGTCCAAGTACCTCAAACAATTAGTTATTTTTTATATTTATTATTAGATTCCTATCACATTCCCTCTATCTTTGGTTTCATGGGGGAGGGGGAGCGGGAATAAGAGAAACAAATAGGAAGTATATTTTCCACATGGCTTGCTTACTCAGATTTTTTAACTTTTTTGATGTTGAAATGCATCTAATAAGATACAAACAATCAATCATGCCATGATGCTTAAATGTTTGGATTGACATTCTAGTTCTAGGTTGTCACGTGAAGAATAGTTTCTCATTCAACTCAAGGACCCTATTAACGGCGCATTTCCTTCAATTTGTCTCAGGCCACTAATGAAAATCTTCCACCAAATGTTATAAAGCAACTGGTAAAAGAGTTGAAGAGCCTCGATGATTCCCCTCCTGAAGGCATAAAAGTACGTGTTAACGATGATGACTTTTCAACAATATATGCTGACATTGAAGGCCCAGGCATGTCATTTATCATTCTATCACTGAAGTTCATCTCTTTGATATGGAGTTTACTTTTCTTACCGAGCTATGTTTGTTGCCGCCGCAGTGGGGACTCCCTATGACAATGGCCTCTTCCGCATGAAGTTGATATTATCTCGTGATTTCCCATGCTGTCCTCCCAAAGGTTTGCTCTGATAATGACTGGATTAAATTTCTGACATTAATGGCTTTGGCCTATAGCGGATTTCATTTTGTGGACAAGATTTGCTGCAGACATAGAATATATAGTTAGTATATACATTCAATTTACGTTTACTTGCACAAATAAAAATTCTCCACTTTGATCACCTCAATGAGTCATACTTCATCTCCTTAACTTTTTTATTTCTTTATAGGTTATTTCCTAACTAAGATCTTTCATCCAAATATTGCAACCAATGGTGAGATTTGTGTCAACACTTTGAAGAAAGATTGGAATCCAAGCCTTGGACTGCGTCATGTCCTAATTGTAAACTATCTTTCTGATATATCCCAATCAGTTGAATTCCAAAATTTTAGAAATCTTCCAATATATTGATTTAAAAAACTCTGTAATGATCGGTGTTTTGTGGAACAGGTTGTAAGATGTCTACTGATTGAACCGTTTCCAGAATCAGCTTTGAATGAACAAGCTGGCAAGATGCTGCTTGAAGATTATGATGAATATGCCAGACATGCCAGGTGAGTCAGGCCCCCCCTCCAACTTGTCTGTTTTATGGTAGGCGAGACGATATGTTGAAATGGCTATTGTTTATTTCAGTTGATTTTATTGGCGTGTGTGCCCATGTGATGTTCGACCCGAAATAACTATTCGAACTAAGAGCCAGTTTGGTTGGCTTTTGAAATGGTGAAAAGTCCTTTAAAAAATATTCACAATGTTGGGTGGTACAACTAAAAGATGATTTTGAAAGAGTCCTAAAAGCTCTGAAAAACATGAAGGAACACTCGTAAAGTCGTCCCAATTTTTTTGCCCCTTCATCTCCATTGCCTTGTTCTTTCAGTTCTGAAGAGTTTTATTTTCTAGTAAATTGTATCTAAATCTTTTCAAGAATAATGATGATCGTGTTGATATGTTCATTGAGCAAACATGTAGCAAACTTTCATCTTTTCTTTATGCCAGGCTCTATACTGGAATCCATGCAAAGCCTAAACCAAAATTCAAGACCGGAGCCATCTCCGAGTCCACAACTGCCCTCAACGTTGACTCGACAAATGCAGATCTCAAAAACACATCTCCTGATGCACTGCCATTGGCATGTCCAACTGCCTATTCTAATACCGTGGTTAGAGGTGGTCAGGAGCAGCAGGCAAGCATTACAGCACCATCCTTAGAACCGGGAGTCGGGGGCTCGGGTGTAGCAGCGCGACCAGCAACAGTGGGGAAAAAAGAAAGTGGACCCTTGAAAATGCAGGCTGACAAGAAGAAGATAGATGCTAGAAAGAAAAGCTTGAAGAGATTGTGAAGAATGAATGAAAATGTCACAATTAATGCAGCTTTTTAAGGTTAGCTCTCTTGTTCAATAATGCATACACAACAGAGGGCGCTAAAAAGAAAGAATTCAGAACTGAGAGTTAAAAAAGTGTTGCGCAACTTGTAAGGAACAACACACACACACTTACATTGGCTGGCTGATTCACTGATGAAGTTGACTTCTTGCTTCATTATTATTTTATTTTTTAAAAAAAAATATTGTTATATGAAATTCAGATAACCTCATATGATGGTCTTAATTGTGAGGTGTGCATTAATTGACTTGAAAACTCAGGATTCAATTAATTATCTCATGGTCCAGTTGAAAATTCAACTTATAATGGTCCACTGGAGATGTGCATAAATTGACTGGAAATTCAATTCAGAATAGTCCACTTGTTAAGATGTGCCGAAATATCAATTAGTTTTTTTTTTTTTTCTCTCTCTTTAGAATCTGTTGGCGGCTTTTTTTTTAGTCCAAAACTATGTCTTGAGAAGGCTTCTCTTTGATGTGGATTTTTCAGTAAATCATGAAACAAATCTGTCATTACATTGAGTAAATTAAGTTTGAATATTCACATTTAGCTGAAACCCCCTGAAACATTGCCAAAAAGTAATGTGATTATTCACATTTAAATGTATACCTTCAAACGGATATTGTGTGGATATATATATATAAATGTATATGCCCTTGCCTAGTGTACTAGTATTGTGTATGTGTAAAATACTCCCAGTCCCAGTTATGAACTTATTCGATAGCTACTTGAACTTAATGTACCACATATTTTTATTTTTAATGTTAGCTTACATCTACTTTTGAAAATCCCCTTTCATCTTGAACGTCTGTGGTCTCAAACAATTGGCATTCGCTTTAAAGTCCCTAAAAGTCAAAGTTTAAAATATCATAAAATTTAAATAATGAATTGATCTCGAATGGTCAAGGTACATGTAAGCAAGTCCCAACATTCACAAATACATACTTGAAAAAACTTGGGAGATTAAACTAAGGCAATGGTAGTTATAATAAACGAAGCAGAGTAATGGAAGAGCGAAGACACTTTTAAATTTGTCACATGATTGATACATTCAAATTGAAATTGAAAAAACGTGACAACAAACAAAGCAGAGAGGCCACTATTTTGGTAACATGGATTTTAAAGTGATAATGAAGATTGATTGATGGATGGAAATGAAAGTGCAAATTTGAGGGGATTATTATGGTTGAGTTTGTGTGGTGATCTCACTTGGCCATCATGACCTTGACGAATTCGTCGTAGTTAATCTGGCCATCACCATCGACATCGGCTTCTCTGATCATCTCATCGACCTCCTCCTCCGACAGCTTCTCCCCGAGATTGGTCATGACATGGCGGAGCTCGGCTGCGGAGATGAAGCCATTCTGGTCCTTATCGAACACACGAAAGGCCTCTTTCAACTCCTCCTCCGAGTCGGTATCCTTCATCTTCCTAGCCATCAGATTTAGAAACTCTGGGAAGTCGATTGTGCCATTTCCATCTGCATCCACCTCATTGATCATGTCCTGAAGCTCCGCTTCCGTTGGATTCTGACCTAGCGACCTCATTACAGTCCCAAGCTCCTTGGTTGTGATACAACCTGTGTAGTAAGATAACATCCATCCCCCATCCATATCATCCAACAACAACAGATTACTGGAATCAATTCTCATCGTGAAAATAAATCCTATACTAGCTAGATCCAATCAATCAATCAATCAATCAATGTAGTTTCAGAATCAGAATCATATCAAAGGAGAACAAACAACCTAGGGCTAGAGCTACCACGTTTAAACCAATCCACACACACAAAGCTAGACGACTAAGAGAACCTAATCCTCGATCAAGAGAAACGAATCACAAACAAAAAATTCTCACGAATACCGAAAATGAACAGAAAAATCCATACAAATCACACATTAAAAAAAAACAGAAACGGAAACCAGAGATCCGGCAATGGAAATAGAGAAATAGAACGAACCGTCGCCATCCTTGTCGAACAGGCTGAAGGCCTCCTTGAACTCAGAGATTTGATCGTCGGTGAGCTGATCCGCCATTGCTGATCAATGAAGAAGATAATGGAATCAAAATGGGAGAGAAACTTGTAGAGAAGAGGAAATTGAAAAGAGAGGGAGTTTTGTTAAGGAGGGAGGAGAGAATTTACATGGATTTTTATACAACCCCCTCTCTGCTTTCAATTCCACTTTTCTTTTGTATTTTACCCTTTTACCCTTCCTTCCTTTTCCTAATTTCCACTTCCATTCATGTTCATATTTTTTTATCCTTCTCTTTTCCTTTCCCTAACAATTCACCATAATACCCTCCTTTCTTATTTAAATTAAACAATGATCATTTAAATATGGGTCTCTTTATGTCTAAGGTGTTTTTTTCCACTCATTTGGACCTCTCCTAATTCAAACAAAAAACGTGAGCACTCATAATGTAATTTTAAAAGGTGAGATATAAAAAATTTTCTAATTTAGTTTGCCAAAATAAACTTTTCATTCAAATTTGGGGTAAACACTTTTTTTTTTTTTTTTGTATGTGGTAGAAACCAAATTCCGTAGATGTCAATAATCCCTTTTAAAATTACATACAAAAAAAAAAGTGTTTACCTCAAATTTGAATGAAAAGTTTATTTTGGTAAATTAAATTAGAAAGATTTTTATATCTCACTTTTTATTTTATTTATATGGTCTCGCATCTTATTTCAATTACGTAAATAGACAACTTGTAATTTTACATAACGAGAATAATACTTTAACAATGTAAAAATTATCATCAAAATTTCACATTTGTAATCATTCTTGTCTTAAAAAAAACTTTCAATTATAAAGTATCTTTTTTTATATATAAAATAGAAGCTAACCATAACCAATTTGTTTTACTACAAACATTTTTGCAAAAAGTCATGTAGAGATGAAAACCTAAGGGTATTTAAGGAATTTTGAAAGTTGGAGATTGAAATATCTATAACAACCCACCAAGTTTATTACCCCACCATTCACCTTCTAGAAGAAATCTTTTAAAAAAAACTATTAAAAAAAATAATATGCTTATGTAAATTAAATTTTAAACTTAACCCTTTACTTTCATCAATTTGAGGTTTTAGTTTTAAAATTAAAAAATTATTGTAACTAAAGAAAGAAAAAATTGTATGAAAAATATAGAAGAAAATTTGTTCAAATAATGAACATGACTCAGTTAAATCCAACCAATAAAACACTGGGGACCAAATTGGGGAAAAACTAAAACCTCACATACAAAGAAAAGACCCAAATCTATGTCAAATCCAACTTACTAATATGACCATAAAATCTTGCAAAAATATACTATGCATAGCAAAAGATAATAATTTAAAATGATATTTCTACTTGCCATAATTAAGAAAATGTCAGCACTTGTGTTATAAATATAAAGCTTTTGTGTGAAATAGAAAAAAAAATACTTAATCGAAGTATTCTCGTCTTTTATCTCAAATTTTTTTAAAAAAATGATTATTTTTTTCAGTTCAAAACTAATATTTGGGTTAAGAAATTTAAATGACTATCAATTATATGTTGATAAACAAACTTCACTTTTGCAACTTTAAATTTATTTATCTAAAAAAGAAAAAACTTTAAATTTCTTTGAATAAGCCAAATGTATAGATTTAAAATAATAACAATAATAATAAAACCTTTTTATCTCAAGACTCAAAAGGGTATTTGAGGTATTTGCCCTTGCCAAAATTGAAATTGGAATTTGCGCATAAAGGCAACCATCGAAGGGTAAAAAGGTAAAATCACATGGGAAAGAATTGGAGAAGACCTATCGTATGATCGTACTACGTGGCGTAATTAACCAATAAAATGGCGACACATAGAAATAGAAAACGATGACACTGTGGTAGTGGCCGTAGAGAGGTCGCTCTCCTCCCACCGCATAACGGTAAAACTACTCGTAAAAAGAGAAAAATGGAAATAAATGACTGGAGCGCAGTAAAATCCGGAACACGGGGTAAGAAAAATGAAAAGCTCAGTCGACGAAGAGAGAGAAAGAGGACCAACGCGGTTACGCGGTTTGTACACGCAGCACTTTTTACTGCCACGTCATACCAACGAATCGCCTGGTCTATTCTAAGATGGACCCACAACCTCCTTGGCCCCCCTCTTTGATCTTTTGTTAAGATCTGTCTACGGGGTGGTCGACCGTCATTCCCCGACCCGCCACCAATATTAATTTAATAATTTCTATTCTTGCAATTTTTTTTCCTTTTCTACGTGGATCGGGGTGGAAATTTATCGCTTGGCACCGGTGAAGATCGAGTTCTCCGTAGTTTTTTTTTTTTTTAATTTTTTATATATTTTTTGGACAATAATTTTAAATAACTAAATTTTCTGTACATACATAATTTCACCAACAAATATATATTTATTTGAAAATTAAAGAGATGGCGCGGGGATTGGGATAGGAGAAACGAAGATGGACAATACAATCCCATCACCGGTCTCGTTTAGCGAACAGAAAAAATTTTGGCGTTTCTAACTCTGTTGCCTGCCTAAATAGGGATTCGCCACTTCGTTAGGGCAAATCTTAGAGAGAAAATGGACATTTCTACTTTTAAGGGTACATTAACAAATATCTACTTTTTTAATTTTACTTTTTCATTTCATTTCTATATCTTGTTTTTTTTTTTTTTTTAAGATCAAAAGTAATTTCATTTCAATATCTTCTTGAAAAAATAACTATGTTTATTTAACTCGAGCTATAAAATTGATATCATATCCTCAATTAATTTTGAAGTTACATGTTCCAAGGTTTTTTTTTTTTGGGAAAAGACATGTTCCAAGTTTCCACTCCTAAATAAGGTTGAATTCAAAAAATAAAAATAAAATAATGAACATGGTGGAAATGGCCCATCTTTAACATTTTTTCCGTCATTCTTAGATACACTTTTTAAAGTGAAGTATTACCTTTGTTGACTGCTTATATTATTTTAATTAATCGTTCATAAATTGTTTTTAAGTTTTAGTTACGTTTTTTGTATATCCATGAAAGTTCTTGTACAATTGGATTAAATTTTTTAGCTCTTCAATATTAAAAGACATTTATAAATTAAAATAGTACTTTAAACAAAAATATAATTATGCTAAACTGCTGTTATCAATGTACACCAACCAACATTCAAAAATTATGAATTTGAATCTCTCACCTCGAATTATTGTAATCTCAAATATATATATATATATATATATATATATTAGAGATGATTTTAAGTGGTGATTGAGTTTTTTTTTAAGAGAGTCAGAGATTACTATAAAGTTCAATAATAAGATATATAATTTTTCAATAACTTAACACCAATTTATAGTAAACAAAATATCAAATCATATAGAATCTCTAATAAATCTTACAAAATGTCAACAAACCTTTGTTAGAAAATATCTTACAATTTTTAATATCAAATATAGGAATTATATTTTCTAACCCTCCCTCAAATTGAAACATGTAAATTACAAATAATCAACAAGAAAACAAAGTAATTGGCACATGTGCTACACATACGGATGCTATATTTTTTGTCGACACCAAACAACGTCGAAATGATCTATAGCGACAAAATACATTGTCGAATAGATTAATGCACTCGCACACAAGTGTGTGACACACGAATTGTCGTTTATCGCGTTGATAAGGATAACTTACTACAAACACGGCGTTGAATGCCACACAAGTTACCACACCATAAAAATTGTGGCAAATTTCATGAATCGTCGAGCACATACCATCCGCCCTCGATTCTATACTATGATCAATTTTGAAAAATGTTTAACCTTTTAGGTTTTCATTATTTTTCATAAATATATATAATAGATAAAATATCAAATATAAATAGAATTGCTAATAAGCCCTTAAAAATATCTAATAAATTTACTATCAAATATCTAAACATATTTAAATAGACTAAATTATCAAATATATTCATGAACTATGAGATTTGTGTCAACAATATTCTCGAACTTTGAAAACTTTCAAAAATACACTAAACTTTAATAAACGCTAAATTTGGATGGAGACCATTAAAATTTTGTTTCATTAATACCCTTTAACTTTGAAAAACTTAAAAAAAAAATACTCTTGAACCTTAAAAAAGTTTTAAAAATACCCTTGAATCTTAAAAAGTAAAAATAAAAATTTAAAATACTCTTTGCTTTTAGATGCTCCAATTTGTGTATCCAGTACTTCTCACATATATCTCGGTGCCACATTTTAGAGAGGATCAGATCAGTGGTTCCCTAGGTATATAGGAGCAAAGTTGTGATTGTCGGTCATAAAAAAATATCATTGGCCTAAAAAATGTTAATTTTTTTCTTTATCTTTAATTATTATTATTATTATTTAATGAAAAAAGTTAATATTGTGTTTCAAATACCCTAGTCATTTAACTGTAATTTTGTTACCTCTATATTCTTAACTTATGAATAATTTTTATGTCAATATCAATGATTTAATTAATTTAATTGTTGTTTTGATGATTAAAATTAATTTTTTAATATATTTTTTTATGACTTTTTTTTATATTTTTAAATATTTATCATAGAAACATAGAATGTTAGCTCACACTAGCTAATATTTTTTTGCCTTGTCATACAATGTAACGTGTTTTAAATTTTTAAATTTTATGTATAGGATATTCGAAACAAATATTCATAAAAAATATTGGTAATTATTTTTTTTTTTTGACATTTTTAAGATTAAAGGTATTTTGAAACTTTTTTTTTAAATAAAATTTTATGGTATATTTGAAACAAAACTTTAATAATTTTCATTCAAAATTAACGATAATAATATTTTTTTAACTATTTTTAAAATTTAAGAGTATTTTTAAAAAATGGAGGAGTTGTTCGACACAATTGGCATAATTTTGGAATAGGTTTGATAATTTAGCCTATTTAAATACAAAATTTATGAATTAAATTTTCATAATTGCTCTAGAAAATTGAAGATTGGAAAGATTGGGAGGAGGGGAAAAAAAAGAGTGTAGGAGGAGAGTGATAGAAGTAGTATGAATAAAATTGTAAATGAAAAGAAAAGAAAATAATAAGAAAAATGAGTAAAAAAAAAAAGGTGAAGTTAGTGTGAGAGGAAGAAGAGTTGGGAAAAGGTGAAGAGGGAGATGGTGAAGGTTGGGGTTACCAGTGTATGGAGAAGAAGGGAGATGTTGAAGAAGATATCATCAATGGCGGCCGCTACGGCGGAAGAGAAGGTAGACTGCGTCGTCATCGGCGCGGGCGTGGTCGGAATAGCAGTGGCCAGGGAGCTTTCTCTAAGAGGCAGAGATGTTTTGGTGCTGGAATCCGCTCCAACCTTCGGCACTGGAACCAGTTCTCGCAACAGCCAAGTCATCCACGCCGGCATTTACCATCCTCGCAATTCTCTCAAGGTCGACTCAATCTTGCTTTTCCCTCAAATCATAAATTTCTTCTCATTGCACTTCGTGGATAACAACTGCCGATTGCTTTTCGATTGAGAGTTAGATTTTGGATCAAATTGTTTGCATAATTGCAGTTGGTGGATATTTTCAGTAGGAAGTAGATGTGGAGTGTGTGTATTGTAGAAATTGTCTATCCTATATCACATTTAAGCTACTTTAAAATAACCGAATGCTGCAATTGAACACGAAATGATAATCACTGTTCTTAAAAGAGGAATTGATAAATTAAAGAGGAATGGAAATTTGAATCATCTTGTTCTGAAACATCTTCTTAAAATTTAAAGTATGAGCTAAAGAAGAGGAAATTTCAAATTTATGAACTCAATCAATTTTTGCAGGCAATTCTTTGTGTTAGAGGAAGAGATTTACTCTACCGGTATTGTTCCCGACACGAGATCCCTCATAAACAAATTGGTAAACTCATAGTTGCTACCCGAACTTCGGA
>JBBMKA010000026.1:17867970-17879303 GCA_037833695.1 Sechiopsis laciniata
TTAAAAACTTGTTCTTTAGCGCTTTTCATAAAGATTGTATTTTGGATTTAATTATACATGCCCTAAGTGTCGAACACTGTTTTCATGCATTTAGAGTTAAAGACCTAGGTTTAGACCCTGATTTGGGTCGGGTCCTTACATTAACTCTTTCTCAAATATCTTAATAAACTGAAACAAAAACTTTTTTTTTCTTTTCTTTTACCAAAACTCATTTACAAATTGGCTGGGCATTACAATGTTCCCTCATTTTATGACTTTCGTCCTCGAAAGTCCTATAACTGAAACAACTCTGGATAACGAGAACGCATGTCGTCCTGACGCTCCCAAGTCGCTTCCTCAACTCGCTGGCTTCTCCACAGTACCTTAACCAAATTGATCTCTCGATTACGCAAGGTCTTGCGCTCCCAGGCCAAAATCTGAACTGTCTGCTCCTTAAAGGTCAAATCCGAGTTCAACTGCAAAGGTTCATAATCTACTATGTAGGAAGCATCTGCTATATATAGTCTCAACATCGAAACATGGAACACATTGTGCACTGCTGACAACGAAGGCAGGAAAGCTATACGATATGCTACTGCCCCAATCCTCTCTAGGATCTTAAAGGGCCCAACAAACCAGGGACTCAACTTTCCTTTCTTACCGAACCTCAAGGTACCCCTCATAGGAGCTACCTTTAGGAACACATGCTGGCTAACCTCAAATTCTAAATCTCTACGCCGCACATCAGTATAACTATTCTGGTGACTCTGCGCTGTCAACATACGAGACCTGATTTTCTTAACTGCCTGACTAGTCATCAACAGTAACTCTGAACCCAACAACTGTCTATCACCAACCTCATCCTAACAAATAGGAGATCTGCAATGCTTACCATACAATGACTCAAACGGGGCCATCGAATAGTTGCCTGGTAACTATTATTGTAAGCAAACTCCATGAGGTACAAGTACTGGTCCCAACTACCTGGAAAGTCTAGAATACAAGTCTGAAGTATATCCTCAAGAATCTAATTTACTCTCTCAGTCTGACCATCTGACTGAGGATGAAAGGCTGTATTGAAACTACACTCAGTTCCCAATCCCTTCTAGAGGACTCTCTAAAAGCGAGCTATGAACCTAGGGTCTCTATCAGAAATAATCTTAACTGGTACCCCATGGTACCTTACTATTTGGTCAAGGAACAACTGTGCCCATTTCTCCACGGAGTAAGTGATCCTCTTTGGGACAAAATGTGCACCTTAGTCAATCTATCCATTATCACATAAATCATCGTATGACCTCTCAGGGTGCTCGGCAAGCCTGATATAAAATCCATCAAAATCTCTTCCCCTTTCCACTACGGTACACTCAATGGCTGTAACAGACCAGCTGACCTATGCCTAGGTGCCTTCATTTGCTGATAGGTGAGGCACTTGCTAACAAACTCAGCTACTTCTCTTTTCATGTTGCTCCACCAAAACAACTGTTTCAAGTCTTGATACATCTTGGTACCTCCTTGATGCCAAACAAACGAGGAACTATGAGCTTCAGACAATAACTCAACTCTTAGTTCCGAGCCTGTTCGCACACAAAGGCACCTTTTATACAACAAACTCCCATTTGAAGCAACTACAAAGTCTGGGTCACCATCTGTATGAACTCGGGTCACAATCCTGGCTAACTCTAGATCACTCGGCTGACCCTCAACAATCCTCTGTCTGATGGACGGCTGAACTGTCAACTGTGCTACCTTGACGGTAACCTAGTCTACTTTCAATACAATACTGGCTTACTGTATATCTCTAATCAACAAGGGTCGCTCAATCCACATCGCTGCCGAGTGTGATGTCTTTCTGCTAAGTGCATTTGCCACAACGTTGGCTTTACCAAGGTGGTATAAGATCTCACCATCGTAATCCTTAACCAATTTTAACCATCTCCTCTATCTCATATTTAACTCTTTTTGTATGAAGAAATACTTGAGGCTCTTGTGATCTGTAAATATCTGAAATTTCTCTCCATACTGGTAGTGCTTTCAGACTTTCAACGTATGAACCACTGTTGCTAACTCTAAATCATGCACTAGGTAGTTCAACTCATAAGGCTTCAACTGATGGGAAGCATAGGCAACCACCTTCCCGTGCTGCATCAAAACACACCCTATTCCTTTATTTGAAGCATCGCTAAACACTATGAATCCTGTTGTCCCATCTATAACTGATAAAACTAGTGTTGTCGTCAAGGAATTTTTTCAACTTTGCAAAACTCTCCTTATAAGCGTTATCCTAGACAAACTTACAACTCTTTCGTGTCAACCGAGTCATAGGTTTCGCTACCTTGGAAAAGTTAAAAAGGAATTGTCTATTATAACCGGCCAAACCTAGAAAGTTGGGATCTCTATAACTGACGTCGGCTCTAGCCAAGAACTTACTGCTTCAATTTTGGTGGAATTAATTGAAATACCATCTCGAGAAACCACGTGGCCTAAGAAGGCCACCTGCTCTAGCCAAAACTTACAATTGGAGAACTTTTCATACAACTTGTTCTTCCTCAAAGCTGTTAACACCAACCTCAAATGATTGGCATGGTCTTTCTTAGTCTGAGAATAAACCAAAATGTCGTCAATGAATACAATGACAAAGCTGTCCAAAAATGGTTTGACACCCAGTCCATCATGTCCATGAATGCTGCTGGTGCATTGGTGAAACCAAATGACATTACCACAAACTCATAATGACCATATCTCATCCTAAAAGCTGTCTTTAGGATATCCAAATCCCTGATTCTTAACTGATGATACCCCGACCTCAAGTCTATCTTAGAGAATACTGACGCTCCCTAAAGCTGATCAAACAAGTCATCTATTCAAGGTAACAGATACTTATTTTTTATTGTAACCTTGTTCAATTCTCTGTAGTCAATGAAAAGATGCATTTCCTTCCTTCTTTTTTACAAATAACACTGGTGCTCCCTAAGGGGACACACTAGGACGAATGAAACCCTTGTCCAACAACTCTTACAGCTAAATCTTCAATTCTTTTAACTTAGCTGGCGCCATCCGATACTGAGCCTTCGAGATAGGAAGAGTCAATAGCTCGAGCTCGATAGTGAAATCAATCATCCTCGACAGCGGCAAGCCTGGAAACTTTTCAAGGAACACATCTACAAACTCCTGAACCACTGGAACGCAATCCAGGGACAACATTGGATGACCATCCTTCACCTTCTCAGAGGTTAACATACTAACTCTAGATGGAGATGCAACACATAGCTCGAATCCCAAGGGTTCCATCTTCAAGCAAGCTTATCCCACAAAGGACATAGAAATAAAAAAAAAAATGGGTCGAACCTGAATCAAATAACATAAAGGCATAATGATCAAGAACTAACAGTGTATCTATAACTGCGTCATCGATCTTGTATGCTTCCTGACGAGTAGTGGCAAATACGCGGCCCTGCTGATGGACTTGACCTACTCCTCCCTAGATACATACTCGGGTCAGATGCCCCTCTTTGCCACACTTTTAGCAAACTCTCGGGGAAGCTCCACAAATACCAAAGTGGTACTTGCCACACAGTCTGCACTGCGACGGCTGTTTAACTGTACTCTGCTGTCAAAACTGTTAAGTTCGCTCGTCTCGACCCTGAAACTGCCCTGATCAGTGTTACTGGCTTCTTAATCTAGTTGATCTGGAAGCCTCAAACTTCTTCTTCTGTTCTGCACTAGATGTAGTCCTTTTTCTCTAGTAACAGCTTCGGGTACTTACCATCATAGATCTCTGCTAGCTCCACCACATAATCATACGTCCGTGGCTTCTACGCTCGAACATCTTAGCGAACCTATTTCTTAAGCCCATCTACAAAGGCCTTGATCTTGAGCTCCTCGGTCTGAATCAGATGCGGTGCAAAGTAACCGAGTTTAGTAAACTGTTTCTCGTACGCGGTCACTGACATGTCTCCTTGCTTCAAACCAATAAAGGCAGCTATCTTCTCTTGCTCAGCCTCCTCGGTGATATACTTCTTCATGAACTTCATCCTGAAAAACTCCCACGAAGCTGGGGGTGAACCTACTGGTTTAGCTCTATCTGCAGACTCCCACCACCAAATAGATGTATCTCTCAACACAATTGTAGCACATCTAGGCCTCTACTCGTTTGGGCAACCCATATTATGGTATATGGTCTCCATGCGAGCTAACCACTTTGTAACATATTTCGAATCCTCAGACTTGGCATCAAACTCCCAAGGATTCCATTTCTGGAACTCCTTGATCCACTTCCCAACTTCCACAGCTTCATCTCTCACTACTGGTCTGGCCACTGGGTAGGATATACAACTGAGGTAGGTGGGGGCGGCGGTGCTACTGCAGGCACTACCTGTTGCTGGAACATCGTTGCAAACTGCGCGAACTGCACCTGTGTCTCAGCTCTCTGAGTGGCAAGCATGGTTAAAACCATATCTTGAAAGGTTGTAGTCGAAACCCCTCTGGCAGCTGGTGGAGGTGTCTGACTAGCGACTGCTGCTGCTAAACTTTGGGTCCGATAGAAGACGAAGGCACATTCGTCGTTACTGTGGCTGATATATGGCCATCAACTATCGATGCTACATTTGCCTGACTCTGAGTTATCGATCTTAACATGACTCACGATCTGCACCCAAAAATCACAACATGTTAGTCCATGCACAAGACTAACCATATAGGCAAACCACATAAATATGAAAGCTAGACACTAACTGCATTAACAAAACCCTTATGAAAACCCGACATACCTGATGGCTGCTGGAATGTTGAAGATCATGGGGAAAAACTAAAACCTACTATGTACATCAGTCTACAGAATCAATGACTATATGCTCTGATACCAAATGTAAGGGTTCATAATTTCTAACCACGTTTCCTATGTCATCACTAAAAAATTGTTACAAACGTGCATAATTCAAATTTTAAACTTCAAATAAATGCTCCTGTTGAATTTATTTCGAATAAATAAATGAATGGAAAAGCCCTTGGCCAAGGTGTTTATTTTAAGCAGCTGAAATAATTAAATGAATGAAATAACAAGAAAGAGGCTTTCATGCATACAGTTAGACAATAATTTAAAACAGAAATAACAGGAGTTTTAAAGCTACTATGCCAACAACGAAATAATGGAACTGACATCTACCCTATCCACTAAACACCTACACAGCAAACTTCACCCATGATCGCTTCAGCATCTCCCAGCTAACCGTCTCGATGATGTCCTTGATTACCTGTTGGAAAAATCACAGAAAGGGTGAGTATAAAAGAATATTCAATAGGAACACACTAACAGGGGTAGAATGCACAAGGTTGAGTCTAACATTCTAGCAATACATATCTATTCTCAATTTCGTTTTTAACTTTACTTGGTCATGGGATTCATTACATGACTCGCTTGTGAGACCCTTGAGACACTCACCTGTTCTAGATATTACGACTGGTCATGAAGTTCATTACACCACTATCTAGCTCAAACACAACTTTTCTCTACTAGAGTATTGACGACACCGGTCTAAGTGAGCCATCTACCTGACACTAGGTACGTGTACACATACTCCACATGGTATTGTAAACCAGTCAGGTGTAGGCCTACACAGACTGACCTTGTCCAGGTCGACATGCCTAAATACTCGAAGAAAGGTGTCTACTGAGTCACGGTCTTGTAGGCCCTCACCAGTGCACTAAGTCAGCCTATTCACACCTATCGCCCTAAGATAAGACCCTCCCATAGCAGGCGTACACTATGATCAAGGCCCGCCTAAAAGGGCTACAAACTAGACATCGTTTGGGGCGGTATGTTACATCACATCCCCGACTATCGGGCGCAGGATTAAATCTTCAACGACATCGACCCAATGAGAATAATATACATTGTATTCTCTACAGCCTCTAGATGATGACAACTAAACAGTTCCACAATAGGAGAATTTAATAGCCTAGTCCCAACAGATCACCAAACATGCTCAACAACTCAATTGGTATCCTAGCAGGATACTAACATACATGATCGTGACTAGCAATAAATCAAAACATGTCATCACAATGAACATACTGAACAAGGAATAATAAAACATGCATTAGAAGAATTCACACACTAGGACCCCATAATCCCGACGTGCTTCACAGTAAACTATAATTTAAAACACATGCAAAGAGTGGCACCCTACGACACCATAATCTCGAAGCACCACGTACAAAAAATAAAAAAAGAAATAACAACATTTTTAATCACACAACAACACGTATCAACAGCACAAAACTTCACCTGGTGTAGAGTCTACAGAACCAAGGTAGAGAATCCTTACCTGAAAGAAGATTACATAACGACACTACGATCTCCAATAGAAACCACGATTTACAACCTAACCTAACAATTTTATATCCATAAAAATCAGTCACTAAGAATCAATCTTAATAATAGAAAAATTATCGAACCTCAATCCAAAAAGATTGGCTCTCAAACTTACCCAAAACCTAAAATCAGCACGGCTGTCCAAAACATGTAGCGTAACCCCGAAATCAAGTCAAATTTTAAGAAACTCCTCGAAATCAGACAGGAACAATGCTTAACAAAATAATCCAAATAAATGCCCAGTCAACACAACAAACACCAAAATGGTTAACCAACATAAGCAAAAAAGAACTTACTCGCAACACACAACAGATTGAACACGCGAGGCTGCTGGATCGAGATGAAAATGCACACCTTACCCAATGAAATTGTAGCTGCTGATGCGTAGAGGTGCTGGTCAGAGTCGATCGGCAAGTGTACGGTTGGGGCGAAGTTGAACGGCTGAGGCTGGGTGGTTGACGTGCACGGCTGAGCATGAGCAGGGTAGTATGCGCGCAAGTAAGGAGAGGAGGGCGCGGGGTGCGGGTCTCGTGCGGCTTGCTTAAACCGAGTGGTGGGGGCGGCTAGCGGCGTCGGTGGGTTTTGGGTGGCAACTGGTCATAGACGTCGCCGGCGGCGGAGGGTAGGGGCGGTGGCAGTAGCTACTTGAGGGTGAAGTGGCTAGCGTTTGAGAAGAAGAAGAAGAAGAAGAAAGAGGAAAAAAGAGGTTTTTTTCTTTTAAAAAAATTTAAACCCATAAATGGGCTTTTTAGTTTCTTTTCTTTTTTTTTTTTTATAAACCCAATATGGCCTTAACTCTTTCCCAAATATCTTAATAAACTTAAACAAAAACTTTTTTTCTTTTCTTTTCTTTTCTTTTACCAAAACTCATTTACAAATGGGTCGGCGTTACACAAGCAAATTGGCGCCGAAGAGGATGCGGTCCAGCAAGAGGCAGTAGATTGAATCAGTCAAATATTGAATGTTAAAAGTGTTATAAGTATGGTTACTATGCGAGTTATTTTTATTTCGACTAATGCTACAATTACGGTGAAGAAAGGCATTTTACGAAAGATCGTCGTGCAGATAAAAGGGTTAAAGAAATAAGCAACTTAGCAGTAGAAAACAATGCGAATGAAGGTGTACTTTTAAAGGCGCATAAAGAAGGAAGCGACAATAATGATACTGTGTGTTATCTCGACTCAGGGACAAGCAACTATATGTGCGGACACGAGCATCTGTTCAAAGAGATGCAGAAAATTGAAGATGGTCATGTTTCTTTTGGTACAAGGCAAAGGTATGATTTCTTTTGTGCAGAAGGATGGGTTGACAAGGTCAATCCAAGATGTTTATTATGTACCAGATCTCAAAACAAATATTTTTAGTTTGGGGCACTTCACAGAGAAGGGTTATTCTGCATTTTTGAAAAACTGGCTGGTTGAATTTGAGGGACAAGAAAGAGCGTTTAATCGCCAGAGTAGAGATGAGAAGAAATCGCATGTATAGACTAAATTTAAAAAGTGTGCGAGAAAGATATTTGCGAGTTGATGTAGAAGATAAAACAACGTTGTGTCACCTTCGTTTTGGTCATCTACATCATGGTGGACTAAAAGAGTTAGCGAAGAAGAATATGGGGCACGGGCTACCAGTGATGGACTATGATGGAAAGTTTTGTGAAGCATGCGTGCTCAGTAAGCATGCGAGAACCTCGTTTCAGAAGAAAGCGGAATATACAGTGAAGCAACCGCTTGAGATGATTCATACGGATATATGAGGACCAATTACCCCTACATCGTTCAACAGTAAAAGGTACTTCATTACTTTTATTGATGATTTCTCATGGAAAACTTGGGTTTATTTTTTGAAAGAAAAATCAGAGGCATTCGAGGCGTATAGAAGATTCAAAGTAAGGGTGGAAAAGGAAACTGGTAGACAGATCAAAGTTATGCGATCTGACAGAGGTGGAGAATATATTTCGACAGCGTTTAGGAAGTATTACGAGGAGCAAGGCATAAGACAATTCCTAACCGCACCATACACTACTCAACAGAATGGTGTGGCCGAAAGAAAAAATAATACCATTCTTGGTTCGAGCAATGCTGAGGGTAAAAATATGCCAAAGGAATTTTGGACAGAAGTAGTGCAGTGTGCAGTCTATATGCAAAATTGGTGTCCACATGTGAAGCTAGATGATAAAACATCACAAGAGGCATGGAGCGAACGAAAGCTGACAATTTCACATCTTAGAGTGTTTAGTAGTGTGGCTTATGCACATGTACCTGATCAGTGAAGAACGAAACTCGAAGATAAGAGCAAGAAATATGTATTTATTGGCTATAATGAAATAACAAAAAGGTACAAGCTACTTGACCCAATAAGCAAGAAAGTGATGGTGAGTCGCGATGTGCAAGTAAATGAAGAAAGCGAATGGGCTGGAACAATTCCATGGAAGTCAACATCGAAGTTGGAGAATTACCATCTGTTGCATCAACTAGTACGCCAAGAGAGTCTGAAACAACTGAAGAAGAAGAAGAAGAAGAATCGCAACAACCCTGAATGTGGAGTTTGCAATAATTGTACAATGCGACAAATGAGGTGCATCTTGTTTGTCTTTTAGCAGATGCAGAAAGTATTAGCTTTGAGGAAGCAGTGTGAGATGAGAAGTGGCGAATCGAAATGGATGAGGAGATCAATGCAATTGCACGTAATGATACATGGAAGCTGACAGAATTACCGAATGCAAGTCAGATGATTGGTGTAAAATGGGTATTCAAGAAGAAAATGAAACACAAGGGAAGATAGAGCGATACAAGGCAAGTCTTGTTGCAAAGGGTTACAAGCAAAAAGTGGGAATCGACTATGATGAAGTTTTTGCTTCAGTTTCGAGAATGAAGACAATTCGATTGTTAATTTCGCAAGCGGCACAATTTAGATGGCTGATTTATCAGATGGATGTTAAAACAGCATTCTTGAACGGTGTGCTTGAAGAAGAAGTGTATATTGAGCAACCACCTGGATACGTAAAAATTGGATAAGAAAATAAGGTGCTAAAATTGAAGAAAGCGCTTTACGGGTTAAAGCAAGCACCACGAGCGTGGAATATTCGCATTGATACGTATTTCAAGGAGAAAGGATACAAGCAGTGTTCTTACGAGCATGCACTTTACACAAAGCAGAGTGGAGGCACTACTACAAAAAAAGGTATAGTTGACGCTTGATTATTTTAAATACTTGACGCTTTTTAGAAAAAATGTCAAGTAAGCATACTTCAAATATAAAGAGCGTCAATAAAGGTAAAAAGGTGCGATTTTTTTTCCTCAGTTTTTCGCTAGGTTTTAGTTAACGCTCTATGCGCGTTAACTTTAATGATATTTTTGTTGACATACACAAAGCGTCAACTAACAGTAATTTAAAATAAATTAAGGAAAAAAACTTATTTAAGTGTTTAAAAAGAAAGAGAAAACAAAAGTGTAGCCCTAGCCGCGACTTTCTTCCCCAATTCACTTGGAATCCCCTGCGCGCTGAAATCGACAGCAGCTTGTTTGATTACCTTTCACACGCACCTTGTTCCCATGGGGATTTCCCTCTCTTGCTAGCAAGATTCGGAGTTTGGAGGCTGCAATACATTAAATCTTCGAATCCTTGTCTATCTGAAGTTGGTGGAAAGAAAGATTTGAGTGTTGATGAATGGGTTTTGCGCAGAAAACAAGCAAATAAGGAGTCACCCGCTTGGAGAAAGGGAAATCGGCCAAAGAAAGTGCGAATGTTTACGAGTTTGGGTTTGAAGGAGGCTGAGGATTTGGTGGAGAAGGCACCTACGCTTCTGAAGAAGGAAGTGACAAAAGAGGAAGCTGATATGATGAAGGAGGTCAAAGTTTCAATGGAGTGAAGTACTGTAATCGTACTCTTTTTAAGTTTATTTTAGAATGAGTTGCTTGTTTCAAGATTTTATGGGAAGTGTATGGACCATTTTAATCTGCCTTTGTACTTGCACATTTTCCAAGAAGTTATCGTTAGTTTCTTATAGCAGTAAGGTATGTTTTGAGGTTCTAGTCAGGGTATGGATTCGTGGATAGGAATCTTGATGATCTTAAATCTAAGTTTCTATAATCCTATTTGTGTAGCTTAGCAGAAGAGTTTAATTCCAGCTCTTGAGGACCTAAACTTAACTTGAGTGTTACAAGTATGATGATAATGAGTTATGGTCCCCAAAGGGTAGTGGTGGTTGAAAGCTTGGGCTTTGACGGTATGCTCCCCTCAAGGTCCCAAGTTCTAGATTCAAAGTGAGGTTTGATTTATGGATATTATTCTTAATTGATATTTCTTTTATTTTCCTTTTCATGTTAGCTTGAACTGAAGTGACGGCCTTTTTTTTTTTCTAGCTAGTTATGACAATTCTTTTTTGCTATTTCAAGTTGTTGGCCGCGTTAGTTTTGTAAGAGAGAATTACCCATTTCAGTCTAACATTAGATTAAGAATATCCATTATATTTGGAGGTGGAGTAACGGAATGAGGGTAGTTCAACAAGGATATCAATATGAGAAGGTTAACCAAACTTTCAACTTTTAAGATTTAAGTTTTGTTGGGTTGTTTAAGGATCTAAATGTGGTTGTTGGATGTTGAAAAGTTGATTTTCAAATTATTGTTGGAGTTATTTAGATTAATAAGCAGTTGAATGTTTTGGTAAACTTGAAGATTTATCTTGAATATGTTGGAATTTTGTTTGCCACACCCTGTCAAATGTATTTGGTGTTGGATTTTTGGCTTGAATTTAAGGTTCGAGACTTTATTCAGAGAGTCTTTAAATGAAGAGGACCCATGCTAGTTGGTTATTTATGCTAGTTGGTTGTCCTTTTCGAAAGCATGTTCACCAAATTTTGAACAAAATAAGTACTTGGATGTTAAAGTTTATGATTGGCAATCAGATGGAAGCTAGAAGTAAATTATTTCCAATGGTATATTCTGTAAATGTTTTCCTTATGAATATGAGTGCTAATCAAAT
>JBBMKA010000026.1:17879403-17900874 GCA_037833695.1 Sechiopsis laciniata
TATATATATATATTTGTATGTGTGTGTTGAATAGCTACCCAATCTTTTTTACCAGCTTGACCCAGATCGTTTCTCGTACTTTGAGTCTTGTTTGAGAGGCATATAGTCATCGTAGGGTGCCAAAGTCTTTCTTCATTTGGCGAATTCCTTTGATTAAAAAGCTAAGAGGATTGGCACAATTTTTTTCTTTTAATTAAAATAAATTGTTTGGGAAGAACATTTAGAGAATAAATATATTAGGAAAGGAATAGTTAATGACAGGCTGATCGAAGCCAAGGCATCGTGGTCGTTGTCGAGATCTTGAATGGCATGGACATCGACGACGAAGATGATTTGGTGGAGGATGATTTCGACATCCGAGCGGGAGGGAGAGGGTAGAGGAGATGTAGTTAATTTGTGAAGGGTTGGGAGAGGATTAATTCTCTCCCAAATTGAGAGAGGATTGTGAGTTTCGAAAGAGGCTTTGCAAAAGAAAATTTGGGAGAGGATTTTAATTTTGTTTTGCATATTAAATTAGGGGGATGAAGAAGATGATGAGGGCTGGGATGTGGGTTTTAAAAGAGGAAGGCGAATGAAAAAGATAATGAGGGAGGGTTTTGACATAGATCAGAATCCAAAAATGGGTAGGTATCAGTGAAATTTTTGGTAGACGTTTTTAAAACTGCCAGTTAAAATGGAATATGGACCGTCAAATGTGAAAAATTAGGGGAAATGAAATATTTTGGCTGACGTTTGTTGAAAATAAAATTGAAACATATCGCAAATGGGAGAGAGGAGAAATGAAATTGTTAGCCGACATTTTTAAAAATTGTCGTCTAAAATGGAATACAGACCGCCAAATGTGAAAAAATGAGGGAGAAATAAAATTTTTGGCTACGCTTTTAAAAACATCGTCAAAAAGATTAATAAAAAAATAGAAATTAAATTATTTTAGACGACGTTTTGAATAAATTTTTTATTATATATTTAAATATATTTTAAAATTCTTGATCTTAGACGATTTTCCTACAAACCATCAGCTACTTATTAAATTCGCTATCGGTTTGTGAAATCGTCGGCTAAGATCAACGATTGCCTTATGATCTTCAAACCATTAATTAATATTCTTTTGGCCGACATTGTATGGCCGATGACAAAAAAAAAAAAAAAAAATCGTCGCCAATACCCTTTTTCTTATGGTGTCTAAGGTTTAAAACCAAAGTTTCATGTGTTGCCAACTCCATTGTCTCTATGTCATCTTCCGACATTGAGATTGGAAGTTTTGGTGAATCTAAATTGACATTTTGAGCCTTCTGTTGCACTAAGACAACCTTATTTTTTGCTTTCCGTAAAGAAAAATCTTCAATTTCATCAAACTTTTCGATATAATGTCGTGTTGCCACCCTTAAATCCATTTAAAAGAAAAAAAAACAATATTGTCTAGAAATCGAGAAACATTTCAGATACACTTATTTGGACTTTCTTAAACGATTTAAACGGTTTTTCTGCTTGATTCTTCTAATCTGATAACAATTGTAGAGATTCGCTAGAGTTTTTAGGAAGCCCAAGCCCACACGAATGAGGTGATATTGACTTCTTTTAGCTGCTCTCTTGCGGAATGTGAAATCAATCGAACTGATAATGAGTACCAGCGTAGGGTATAAAGCGGTATTGACGAAATCTCTCTTCCTTCTTTTGATTTTTTTTTTCTTTCTCTCTTTCTCTCTTTTGGTAAAGCAACAATACAAAGAAATACACTCAAGAACTTGCTGGAAAGCAAGAAAATGAGAAGGGATAGTGAGTTGACACGAGTGTAGAGTGGTTCAGCTAAAATTAGTTTACATCCACTGTGAAGATCAAGATACAAATAAATTTACAAGTGAGTTTCAAGAATACAAAGGTAAGCTAAAAAAAAAAAAAAAAACTAATGTTCACTACACCAAAAATTATCAAGGGCGACGAAATTTTTGCCGTCGGTGTAAATTACTTTTGGCGACGTTTTCTTTAAACGTCGCGGGAGTATAATTACACCTACGGTTTTGTAAAACCGTCGGAAAAATATATTTATAGCGACGGTATCAAACCGTCGCCTCAGCCTAACTTTATTAACGGCGACGGTAGGGGTTAAACATTGGGAAAAATAGTTTAAGGTGATAGTAAAAACCGTCGCGGTAAGACTTAAAAAAAACAAAAATTTTCCTTACTTTTCTTTTCTCTCCCTCCAAAAATAAAACTTATTTTTGTTCCCTCCTTTTCCAAAATCCCCTTTTCTCTTTTCCCTCCTTTGTGTTTAATGGGTCATTGTATGGTTCTTGTGGGAGTTTTTACATAAGGAGAAAATTGAATTTTGGTTGTGTTTTTTACTTAAAGCTTGAATTTGAAACTAATCTTACATTTTTTTCCTTTACTCTTTCCACTCATTTCTAATCGTTCATTTCTTACTTTTCAAAATAATTTTTTTTAAACTCTCATTTCTAATCATTCTTTTTTTTAACTATTCAAAATAAATTCACATCCAAACAAGTTTACTGTCTCTAACTCTTCTACATAAAAGCAACATCCAAACGAGTATTTGACTACAACTCTCAATTTCTAACAACTAAAATAACTCTTCAACCAAAACCTCATCCAAATACCTCCCCTTAATGTTCTATCACGATGGGCAAACAAGAGCACACATTTATATTTTGAAAATGTGTTCATTTGACGGTAGTTTGACCTTAATAAGTAATCTCAACTGGATATAGAGGGTGAAAACTTCTTTCCATTGACATTGATAGACTAGTTCTTAACTTTTTGCTTGTGATTAATAATTTTAGTTTGTTCTACATCTCTTTCCATTCTCTTCATTTATTTATAGTTCTTTCTCTAGATCAATGAAATTATTTTTGTTTGTTATTGTATGTAAAACAGTATTCAGCAAACTGATGAGTTTATGAAAATTAGTACGAGGTAAGCATGAATAGCCACTTTAGTTTCTTATGTTTCTCTATTAAATTCATTCATTCTCAAACCTAATCTCTTCTCTAGCTCTTTGTTGCTAGTAAAAATTTTGCAACTACAATTATTCTATAGATTCTCAAGAAATTATACCTTATCAAATGCAATATAAACTTTTAACATTGTGTAATCAATTTTTTAATTTAACTTAACTCAACGATATCAATGTTTACCCAGTAATGAAAAAGTCAAAGCTTTAAGTCCTTCAATCTCTAATTATTTAAGAACTCAAAAATAGAAATTAAAGTTAATAAATATTTAATAAATCTATTGAGATGATGAGATTCAAATTTTACGACATTTCCCATTGATACCAAGACTTAAGCGGTTGTTCGCTTCCAAACATTGTGCTTCTGATATGAGTTGGCACAAAGATAAACGTGTTGAAGAGTCTGGTGTATTACGACATCCAGCAGATGTTGAAGGATGGAAACATTTAGATAGAGAATTCCCTCAATTTGCCGTGGATCCAAGAAATGTTCGATTCGGATTATCTTCAGATGGATTCAACCCCTTCGAAAATATGAGTACGTCGTACAGTGTTTGGCCTGTGATACATGTTCCATACAATCTTCCACCCTGGAAATGATTTTAATGCATATTCTTTTTCTTGAAGGTCTGTAATACTTTTGTCCATTGTGTTATTAAATGATTTTAATGCATATTCTTTTTCTTGAAGGATTGTGATGAATATTCTTTTTTAACTATAGAAAAGGAAAGAAACTGGTACTCAACTAGATGCAGTAGAACTGTGGCATGATGTTCGCTACCATCCAGTGAAGGGATGGCCAGATCCTAAAGCCGCTGAGCTTCACGTGAGTATTGTTTATAATATGTTAATGTTTTTTGTATTTCATATGTTAAAAAATAATAAATGTATGTCATGTATTTGCAGGGAAAGATGACAGCCCTTCAAGAAGCATCAACTCCTGAAGGGTCCCAACCTATGACTCAGTCCGAATTTGTGCAGCTGTGTTAGGGCATCGGTCTGACATAGTTAAGGGTATGGGTTTTCTCCCTTATGAAAAGAGATAAAAAAAGTAACTCATCATCTAGTGGTAATCGTGAAATCAGCGATACTGTGGCATCATTGAGGATGAAAAGTATAGCGATACAAGACAATTTCAATAAGTATGTAGAGGAGCAAGAGGAGAAAGATCGGGCCCGAGAGGCGAGAGAAATGGTAAGAGAAAAGGAGAGGGAGGAGAAAGAAAAGGAGAAGGATGAGAGCGAAAAGGAGAGAGAAGAGAGAGAATTGGAGAGAGAAAAAGCGCAACAAGAGAAAGATAGAGTGCGAGAGCAAGAAATGAAAGCTATGCAAAAATTGATGTAAGAAATGTGTCAGAAATCAAGGCGGTGGCTCGTCGAGCTAGGTATGTCTACTAGTTCATTTCTTTAGTTGCCTATGTATCTTGCTTAAAGTATACTAAAAATAATTTTAATAGAAATTTTGTATGTGTGGTGGCTAACCTGCAGTAAAGTTAGCCACTAAATGTTGTATTATTCTTGTTGAATATATATATCTTGCAGCAAAATTAGTCACTATATTGAACAACCAAGTGTTTTATTTTTTTGGATAACTTGTATATATGCCGTTATGCTGCCGAAAATTTTAAAATTGGAATTAATTTTACTTTTCTTTTTCATTTTCAGGTCTTCTTCGTTTACTAAAGGGCCTTTGAAGGGATCAACCTTGTTTCCTTTTGTTTTCTTTATTTTTAAAACTTTAAGAAATATGTTTAGTTTTTATGTTATGTATGAATATTAAAATGAATCAATTATGGAGTATTTGATTTCTTC
Source organism: Sechiopsis laciniata (assembly GCA_037833695.1). NCBI lineage: Eukaryota > Viridiplantae > Streptophyta > Magnoliopsida > Cucurbitales > Cucurbitaceae > Sechiopsis > Sechiopsis laciniata. The sequence goes on from JBBMKA010000026.1 coordinate 17,884,183, forward strand.
TGTGATAGTATTTTGTTACCGGTTTCAAATGTTGTAAAATATATTCAAAACCAGTTTCAAATGAATCAAAGAATTAAAATAAGAAAAAAACATAAATCAGAGGCTACGCTGACAGTATAAAATCGTCGGCGTAGAAAGCCTAAGCCGACGGTTTAAAACCGTCGGCGTAGAAAGCTTAAGCCGACGGTTTAATACTGTCGGCATAGAAAGCTTAAGCCGACAGTTCAATACCGTCGGGATAGAAATCTTGTGCCGACGATATTATACCGTTGGCGTAGAATGCTTAAGCCGACGTTTTAATACCGTCTGCGTAGAAAGCTTGTACCGACGTTTTTAATACCGTCGGCGAAAAAACTTTATACCGACGGTTTTTATAAACCGTCGCCGTAATGTACCCCGACGCTTTTTGCAACGGCCAAAAAACCGTCGAAAAAAACCGTCGGGATAAGCTATTTCGACGGTTTTATGTAGTTATGCCGACGGTTTAAGCCGTCGGGGAAGACAGTTTCTATTGTAGTGATTGGGCCATTTATTTCTTTGCGGTAGATCCTTGATTATGGCGATTTTGTCTCTAGAAGGATCGAAGATTATCTCCCTCATAATTCGTCCAACCTAGCATTCTCGGTACCCCTTATGATAAGATTAGTCTTCCTACTCTTCTTCAAATGCAAAGGCGTAGCGTTCCAGCCCATGCAGATCAAAATAGGGATTAGCGAGACTTGTGTATTCATCCTTAAAACGGGAAACATACCACATTAATAAAGTGTTCCTAAACTTTATTTCGTTATTTTTTTTCTCCTCAGATTCCCTAAGCATGAATGTCTAATATTTATGTACATAATGTCATTCTTATCTCTAAAATTCATTCAATTTAATGCATGAACCACCTAGAATGCGTCAAACTAATTACCTAAATAACGCTCTAATTGAAAGTTATCAGCAAGCAACCTCCATAGCTGGAAATCACTGTAGGTGTGTCTTGATGCAGAGCATTCCAACGGTCAAATTTAATATAGAAATTTTGTAATGTCACCCAATCATTGTTCAAACAAAGAGTTCTAGCCAACTCCTTGTCTATGGTAGAGAGTATTCCTTTTTCAGCATGGTAGGGGTTTAATGCAGCAATTTTTCCATTATTTTCTTTTAAAGCATCAAGAATTTTATTCCAATCATCATGGAAATACCTCATCGTTACGACTATCATATAATTCCAATCGAAATCGAAAGTGTGTGTTGGAGCAGATTAGTCGTCTTCACCGAGTCTTCTTTGCCCTCTTTGCTTGCTCCGAGTTCATGATTTTTACTTTCCTATGGTGCTAAATGATTGAAAGTTAAGAGCTCTTTGAATGCTTTCCACCCCTTGTTTTCAAAACCCTTCTGAAACCATAATGAAGCTTTTACCTCCATTATTGTTCCTAATTATTTATATTTCGACGACATAACGTACCTTTTCTGTTGTGAATCTTTTCCACCCATAGTACATAACCTTCAGTTCTTTGTTCTTTGAAAAACTTTTTTCGAGGATACACCTCAGCCAAGTTTGTCCATATTTCCCTAGCTAGCATATTGACATTGAAAGAACAAATTTTCAACACTTTCCAAATAGCTACAATATAGGTAGCACCAATAAAGACTTAATACCTTAATACCTTGTGAGAATTTCGAACCTACAATTTATCAGTTAGAGATATTTTTCTTGTGGCAATTGTCTCACATTAAAAAGGATGAGGATTTTTCAACATATTTATAAGAGATTTGAGTTACTTTCTTCATTGTCAATTGGTTTTAAGGTGGAACCCTATATTATATTTAGCCTTTTGTTCATGGTTGTCCATAAATTAATATTAATGATAGAAGTGTAAATTTTGAGACGAGACAGTGTATACAGGGTTTAGGGTAAAGACAATATTAGTTCCATCTTAAAATGAATTAATAATGAAACAAGCAACTCACCTATTTTAAAAATAAATATTAATGATAGAAGTGTAAATTTTGAGACGAGACAGTGTATACAGGGTTTAGGGTTTAGGCAATATTAGTTCCATCTTAAAATGAATTAATAATGAAACAAACAACTCACCTATTTTAAAAATAAATATGGTAAGACATTTTCACTTTTTCAATATAATTTTTTTAACATCCCTCTTTTAAATAGAGTCTCTATATTTATCATTTTTGGAATAAATTCCATTTTTCAATCAAATAAATTAGACGGCGTATAGTTCTATTTCGTAAACAAAGCAATAGCTTGACACATGAGCGTACACCTAATGACCAAAAGGTCATGGGTTCTAATTCTTCTGACCCTAATTGTTATAATCTAAAAAAAAAAAATGATTTCTCTAGAAGAATTGGAAGCCAAAACGAAGAGAAAATCTTAGTCAAACAGAAGAAAAGAAACACTTGGCAAAAGGAAGCATAATAGTTTGCCAAATTGCCACAATTTGAACCCTTTGAAGAGCCTTAAACTCTACACGTCTTGGTCTTATAGTAGCCAAAGATTTCGAACACAGTGTCACCGAAACATAATTCAAACATACCTTATCAAAGTACCAAATTCAAACATATATCCATTCGGAGCCAGCACTATAAATACGTGACATAAAATGAACTAATCTTCCATTCCTAAATCATAAAAAAAAAAATTAAAAAAAAAACACTTGTATTGTGAGCTTACAGAATCTATCAAAAAAGAAAAAAAAATGAAGTCCAAAGCTGTCGTGTTTACGTGTCTGTTGTTGTTTGTGTTTGCTGTTGTTCTTGCTTCGGCAGTGTCTGAAGGAAATCAACAGCAGCCTGCCAATCTTGAAGGTATTGTATTGTATAATATGTCTCAATTGTTTTCGACAAAAATATAAAACAAGTTGAAGGGTTTGCAATTGTTTTTTAAGTCCTACAAAAATAGTTTTAATGTGTTATAATAAAAGTATTCATAACATTTAAAAAATCAATTCTAAACGAGTTTGAAAAATTGGATAGATCAATTCTTCAATTTCTCCAGAAGAAAACTACAAAAAGTTACATATTTTATACTTAATTATTTATTTATTTTATTGAAAACGGGTTCTGATTTACTTAAATGTATTTAATTAATAAACCATCATTTTGTAGATTTGTAGCCATAAAAATATTAAGAACTATATCTTAGACATATAATAGAGTTAGATTTCATTAAAGACAAAATTATTTCTCTAAAATACTTATCTTAAATTTCTGATACACATCTTCATTTTCTCTCTAAAATTAAATATTATTCCTAAATATCTCTCCTGAACCTTTTTCTCTCTTTAGTTATATATTGCTAATTTAAAAAATAGTTTTTGAAGTAAAATTTTTTTTTGAACTCTTAAGCCAAATTCCAAAACAAAAATAAAATTTTGAAATTTTCTTAGTTTTTGAAACATTTATGCAACAAAATAATAGAAAATAAATTTAAGTTTGATTAAAAAAAAGAAATAGGATTTAGGCTTAATTATTATTATTATTTTTTTTTTGATATCTAGCATGTCGGCGAATGTCATGGGACTAGGAAATTAATTTCTAAGTAGGTGGTCATCATGGATTGAACTCATGACCTTAAGCACACCAAAGTCCTCGACCACCCATGATGATTATTTAGGTTTAATTATGATTTTATAAATCAAAACCATAAAAAAATTTAATGCTTTAAGTTTGATTCTAAAAAAAAACTCAAGCTTTGATTGAACTATAATTTTATACATCAAAACTATAACACGCTGCGTTTCCAAAAAAAAAAAGAAATTATTGCTAAATGGTCTCTCAAAGGAAACAAGTTTTCATAGAATAATATATCATTAAGAGGTTAAATGTTTGAAATTCTACGGTGAATTCAAAAAATGAAAAATTGTTAAAATAATTATTAGTATATAATTTGTATATGAACAAAATTACACAGTTGAAAAGGCAAATCCAGTAGAAGACTCCAAGCAGCGGTGCTACCATGGATGCTGCCGCTACTATGGACATCGCTGCGTGAAATGCTGCGGAAGTGTTGCAGAAGCACAGGCATATAAAAATAACAATAACAATGCACAACAACAATATGAGGATGAAAAAGCGTGGAGAGGCGGAGGCGGCGGCCATGGCCACGGCGGTCATGGTGGATGGAAGGGTGGCAGCGGCCATGGAGGAAAGGGCGGCGGCGGAAAATGAGTGTGTCCTTCATGTGTAAGGGTACCCTACACCCAAATACAAATGTTAGGGGGTTACCAAGAATAAAATAAATAAATAAATAAATAAATAGTTCATGAGCAAAGGATATAGAATCTACAAGGGTTAGATCCCCTTCAACAAATATTGTATGCCAGACCACTACTACTTTTAATACTAAAACTATCTTTTGAGTCTCATGATTCTTGTATCTATTTCATTTTTGAGGTTTTGGTTAATTTTGAGTTTCATGTTAAATTTTATAATTAAAATAATTCCACAATTTTTTTACGTCGGCAAATAGTAAATTTCAATGACATTTTAAAATCACCGTCGACTATTGTAGAAATGGATGACGGGGGTAGTAAAGCATCGGCCGAAGTTATCCTTACAGAGATATGCCGATGTTTTATTGATGATGATTCAATGTTGTGTAACAGTTTTAGCCGTCAACCAATAGCCCCCTTGTTTTATTTTCAAATAAATTAATAGTATTTTAATAGCATAAGAATTAAAATAAATGTATTATGAAAACACACATTCCTTTCTCTCTCCTTGCCTCTCTTTAGAGACCTTATTTAGTCGGTAGTTTTGTGTCTAAATTAGTTTAAACATTTATGAATATTTTTAGGTTAAAGTATCATTTTAGTCCTAGACTATCTCATTTATTTAAATTTGATCTCTAAACTTTAAAAAGTTTAATTTTAATTCTTTAATTTTTTAACTTTACAAAAAACTTAAGAATGGTCATTGAGTTAAAAAAAAACAAAACTCTAACAATAGTTATATTTAGCTGACCTGTAAAAAAAAAAAAACTAATTTCTTTCATCTTCTCTGTTTGACGACTCTTTCTCTTTGGTTATTGTACATCAGGAAATACAGAGCATTGTTTTTTACTCAATACTTCATGAATTCTTAGTCTTTAACCTCCCATGGATTCCCATTTCGCGGGAAAAACTTCCCACAAATCTGCACACGTTCAACAATCCCAATTAGCCACTTACATAGACTCCAGTTCTGGTCATCGATTTCAAAAACTCAGAAAAAACCAATAAAAAGAAAACTGTAAATCTACGGCCAGAAACCCATCAATATCACGACTCTCCACGAAACAGAACAAAAAACTAAACAAAAATTGAAGAAGAAAACAGTAACCCCAGAATGAAAAACCAGAGAAATTAAACAACAAAATTGATATGGGTGATGAATGATCGAGAAGAGAAGCGAGTTTTTTCATCTGGGTTAGCATGGAATCGGGTCAAACCCATTTGTATTTATTGGATTTTTTTTTTTTTTAATTTTTGAAATCGATGACTAGAACTGGAGTCTATGTAAGTGGCTAATTGAGATTGTTGAGCATGTGCGACTAGAACTTGGAGAAACAAGATCTGTGTTGAATTTTTGAAATCGATGACTAGAACTGGAGCAGGATTGGGAAGTTTTGCTGTCGAAATGGGAATCCAGGGAGGTTGAAGGATAAGAATTCATGAGTTATTGAGTAAAAATCAATGCTCTTTATTTCTCTTATGTACAATAAACAAAGAGAAAAAGTGGTCAAAACGGGGAAGATGAAAGAAATGAGTATTTTATTTTATTTTTTACAGGTCAGCTAAATTTAGCTATTTTGATTTTTTTTTAACTCAAGGACCAAATTGGAGGACTAAAATTGGACATTTTAAAGTTTAGGGACCAAACTGAAACAAGTGAAATAGTATAGGAATTAAAATGGTATTTTAACCATATTTTTATCAAGAGGTTGGACTTAGGATTCTAAAATCTTTTGGAGATAAGGAATTAGTTCATGTTCATCTTTTGCTTAGGCTCTACAATTCAAATGAACACTTTCAATTTATTTGACGTGAAGTTTCACATGAAAAAATCTACAAGATTAGTGAAAACTCCTGTTCCTCAACATATTAAGTTCAATGCCCGTCGATGTCCATTGAATGCAGAAGAGATTGTAGAGATGAAAGACTTAATTACCATATGCAAATCTGGTAGTCAGTTTAATGTATGCAATGACATTTAAGATATAAACTACATTTTAGCTTATTCAATGAGCATAATCAATCGCTTATGGGTAATCCTAAAAGGCCCAATGGGACGCTTGCAAATGGGTCTTAAGATATGTTAAAGCCACTGCCACGAAGGGATTGATGTACTCAAAAGGGGATGAACAAGGTCACGATATTGTCGGGTTGCAACAGAAACAGACAAGAGACGTTCACTTACAAGCTACGTCTTCAATTTCCATGGAAATTTTATCAGTTAGAAATCGAATTTACAAGGGGCCGTAGCTCTGCCATCCACATAAGCTTAATATAAAGCCCTGGCAGAAGGAATTAAGGAAGCAATTTGGTTTAGATGCATGATTTCTAAAATGCGTTGGGCAAGATCGATCCATTGAAATGCACTTTAGTAGTTAAAAGGAAATTGCAATCTTGAAAAATCCAGTTCACCATGAAAGAACGAAACATATTGATGTGAGATTCCATTTTGTTCGTGATATGGTGCAGAATGGCGAAGTAATTTTACACAATGTTGGAACAGAGCATAATCCAGCTGATTTGTTCACAAAAGCTCTAGGGAATGATAGATTCTTGTACCTATGTGAGAAATTAAAGTTAGGTTAGGGTTAGAGCTGAAGCCTTTGTGTTTGAGAGTGAATTTGCAGAGAATCTTAATTTTAAAGAGTTGTCAATTTAATTGGAGAGTTGGTATATTATTATTAAACAATTAGTTGAACTTTACTCTTTGTAGCTATTGAGCATTTTATAACTTTACCAATTCATGTTATTGGTCATTTGTAATAGGATTGGTTATGTTCATTAGGCCTTAGAAATAACCATTGAAAATCCACTTAGATAGTAAATTTCACTATTCACCTTTCGTCTACCTCTCATATAAAAGGGTTTTTTTTTTTTTTTTTTAAAAAAAACAAATTTGTTTTTCAATGAATTACCGTGTGAAATAATATCAGAGCGCGAACTTATTTTTTCTCTTCTTCTTTGTTCCTTGTCTTTTTCATCTTTTATTAACTTCTGTTTGTTATCAATTAGTTTGACTAAGCACTCGCCTTGGAATTGATTACCGTTTACATTATATTTCATAAATTTTTGTTAGTATAGTGAAAATATGAGATTTATAGAAGAAAAAAAATTATAACTTTCTTTTTTTTTTTTTTAAGTGAAATAAATTTGGAGTTTCCGACGGTGTCTCGCTGCCCCTAGATGAAAAAAAAAGAAGTTATGTTTCTAGCCAACTATTACCTTCCGGACACCATGTATGTTAGAAATCGAATTGCTTTGTTTTGTTGGTCAAAAAAGAATGGTGCTTGCATTGGGGCACGGTCTTTTACTACTTTTTTGTCTTTTCCTCTAGTTTTCTCCCATCTCATTAGATTTTAGTGTTTATGCTTCATTATTTTGATAATGGGCTAGAATCTCGACATCATTTCAAGTTGTAAACACGATAGAATGTTATTTTTTGTGAGATTTATATTTTTCCCAAAAGTTTCCAACATGTAATTTATATTTAGATTCTTGTTCATATTCATATCATAAGTTTTTTTATTGATAGATTGACAACTTATTGCTTTCAATTGACTGTATAATCATTAGATTTAACTAATAATAGGGGCAGTCGCTTGTTTGCATTGAAGTAGAGCTTTCCTCTTCATTCATGTATTTTGTACGTTAGGACCTTAGAATCAAGAGAATGAGTTAGTTAAATTAAGAGTGCACACCTAGTTTAGTTAATTTATCTTAATCAATCCATATAAATTAAAGTGTTAGTGACGTTAGTATAGAATGTCGTCGTGCTCAACTAATTATGACTAATAAGACTATTTAACTCGGCGTATGGAATGGCGCTACCATGCCTAGCTAATCGAGTTAATTGTGAATTAGATGACCTAAGGTTACGTAGGGGGCTTTGTCGACTATTCCAATAAGGTCGATTAGGTAAAAATTGTTGGATAATTTATTTTATTAGGTCATCTATGATCGAAAATATCATTGTTACTTGTATTTACCTCGATTCAGTGCCCAATGTTTAATCTCTATCCATTACTTTTATTGTTTGTCATTTTATTTTTATTCTGCAAAATTCCATCATAAGTTCTTGTCAAATAAGTAAACTAAAAAGATATAAATTAAAATATTTGGTTCCCTCCAATTCGACTCAGTCCATTTTTAAGTACTAAAAATATTTAACTTTAGATTGAATTTATAAATGTATTTGACAGACCTGTCAATAAGGCAGTGTCAATATTCATGAATATTTGATGATTTTATATACTTTAGTATCATAGTTTTTATTATTCTCCGAAATTCAAAACATGATAGATACACATATGTTTTGAGTTAATTATAACCAAATTCGAAAAGTATATGATCTATTAAGGTAAGCCATAGAGTACATGATGGAGTTGAGGAAGGCAGTGGGGATGTATTAAAAGACGGTATTATGTTGGTTGTCAGTTCACTCAATTATGGCAAAAATTCACTTTTTCATGGTGTCATTTTTTTATGTGTAGTATATGTTCGAACTTCTCCATCACAACGTACTAAGATAGTTCATCAAAGACGATTAGGAATATATGTTGGTTCGATTCTCCATCTATTATTAGATATCTTAAACACTTAACGGATGACGTGTTTAATGCAATATTTGCTTATTGTCATTTTTTATGAGACAAATTTTCAAACTTTAGGGGGAGAAATTCATAAATTGAAAAAAGAAATTACATGGAGTACTTCTTTATTGTCTCATTTTGATCTCTAAATTAATCAATGTAAACTAGAAGTTCAAAAGATAATCCATTTACAAAATATAGCAAATCAAATATCATGTTATGAAACGGCAATCAACAAACAATCGAAAATAAAGGAAAAATGTAGAAGAAGAAACAATACAGAAATTCACGTAATTCAATAACGTTGTGTTAGCTAGTCAACAGGGCAGAGAATGGGCACGATTTTATTAAGGAGAGACAAAAAATAGAATGAACATCATGGAGGCTAGGGTTTAATTCGAGTTTATATATGCACTCTCATTAAACCCTATTACAGATAAAAGACCCAAATACATAAAAGGCACATATACGAAATAGAAACCCCAATACAGATTTCATTTAGGTTCGTTCAAGGCATATCTCAACAAATCATCTCCACCTTGACTTGAACTCTCTTTCAAATGCAACAAATTGTACCAGTAGTATATCAGATGTTTCTTACGAACTAGATGTATGCCAGATGCATACCAGACTCAGACGTATTTCAGATTCAGATGTATACCAATTTAGACGAATACCAAATTCAGATGTATATTAAGTGTACGACAAACTCAGATGCTTCTCCTTTTCATTAGATGGCCCCCTAGGGACCTAAAAAACTGTAAACATTCAAGAAGTCCAAACAATGTTAAACCTTGCCATGTGGAACTGGCTTGGTGAACATAGCAGCAGGATTATCAACAGTGCCCACTTTCAGAACCTTTATTCTTTTCACATTTCTCAGAAAATGGTACCTTACATCTATGTGCTTAGTTCTTTCATGGTAAACTCGATCCTTGGCAAGACACATAGTACTCAGACTATCACAGTACACTACTGCTCGATCATGATGAAGACCAAGATCACTGACTAGCCCGTTCAACTATATTCCCTCTTTAACAACTTCTATCAATGCCATATACTCTGCTTCAATTGTAGACAAAGTTACCGTAGGCTGCAGAGTAGCCTTCCAAATCACAACACAACCACCCATAGTGAAAACATAACCAGTCATTGATTTTCTACTGTCGACATCCCTAGCATAGTTCAAATCAGAATAATCAATCACTAAATATTGTGTACAAGATCAACATCAGTAGTACCTCTGAGATAATGAAAAATCCTCTTCACAGCCTTCTAGTGTTCCTTTCTTGGTTGACCCATATACCTATTGATAACACTAACAACATGGGTGAGGTCACGTCTAGTGCAAACGATAGCATACATTAAGCTATCAAATACACTAGCATAAGGAACACGGGACATGTATTCCTTCTTAGCTTCAGATTGATGTGCGAATTCTGAGGACAACTGAATATTAGCAGCAGTTTTTGGGTATCTATAAGCTTAGCTGACGACATGCCAAATCTTGACAAAATCTTTTGAATGTAGCCCTTCTGTGACAAGAAGAGCTTTTTTTTTTTTTTTTTTTTTTTTTTTTTTCTCTTTCCCCCCAAACCTCCCTACCCAAGATTTTCTGAACAACACTAATATATTTCATCTCAAACTCAACACTAAGTAGATCTTTCAACCTCTAAATATCATACTTTAATCTTGCAGCTATGAGCATATCATCTACATACAGAACCAGATAAATCATGGAACCATCTTTACACTTGTTGTGATACACACAACAATCATAAGGACTTCTGTTGTAGCCTAGCTCAATCATTTAGTTTTCAAACCTCTTGTACCATTGTCTTGGAGACTATTTTAGTCCATACAAGGACTTCTTCAGCTTGCACACATAATCCTTTTTTCCAAGACACTGAAATCCCTCTGGTTGGGTCATATAAATCTCTTCGTCCAACTCTTCATGTAGAAAAGCCATCTTCACATCAAGTTGCTCAAGTTCTAAATTCTGATTGGCCACCATAGCTAGTAGAACCCTGGTAGATGTGTGTCTGACTACTGGTGAGAAGATCTCATTATAGTCAGCACCCTCTCTTTGAGTGAACCCTCTTGTAACTACACGAGCTTTATACTCTAATCGCTCTATAGGTAAGATTCCTTCATTTTTCTTAATAAACCCACTTGCAAGTCATAATCTTCCTTTCCTTTGGTCGTTTGACTAACTTCCAAGTCTGATTCTTATCTAGAGACTCCATTTCACCACACATTGCAACAAGCCACTTCTCTGACTCACTACATGAAACAATTTCTTTATAGGTAGAAGGTTCATAAGTATCCACCTCTTTAGCGACCTGCAATGCATAAGCAACCATATCCTCAAAACCATATCTGATTGGAGGTCAAGCACCAATTCTTCTAGCTTTATCAAAAGCTATACTTGGCTGTCTGACTTTCATGTTATAAGATTGACCAGTGGTATCAGTTTCTGTAGCAGTATCTGGTTGATCAAGCAAATTTGACTGATCAATAGGCATATCTAACTCATATGTAGAAGCATGTTGATCTAATTCTCCACCTTGATGCTGTAATTCATCTCTATTTGAACTGAATTCCACCTCTACTTGTTTATCAACCCCACTACTTTTTACTGCAATTGTAGACTGCACAACGGAGTTAAATATAGAGTTTTCATCAAAAGTAACGTTCCGGCTATGAATAACTCTATTCTCAAAAGGAGACCATATACTATATCCCTTAACTCCAATTCCACAACCTACAAAAACACCTATTTTGGCTCTTGGCTCTAACTTGCCCTCACTAACATGATAATAGACATTACAACAAAAAACCTTTAACAAAGAGTAATCTGCAGGCTTACCAGACCATACCTCATATGGTGTTTTACAGTCAATACCTATATGAGGCCACGAATGATTAGCTAACACGTTGTATTTACTGCTATTGGTCAGAATCTTCTAGCTAACCCATCATTTGAGAGCATGCATCTTGCTCTCTCCTATTTGTCCAAGTGTATTTATAAAGAAAATATATATATGAAAATACCTAAAGGATTACAAGTACCTGAACCATACAAATTAAATTCAAGAGAATTATATTTCAACATGCTATAGAGATCTTTACATAGATTAAAATAATATGAAGGGATGTTGTCTAATTGCCTTAATTAGTGAATATTTGTTGAAAGTAGGGTATAAAAAAAACTCTATTTGTCCATGTGTATTTATAAAGAAAATACAGTAAGGGTTTGTTATTATTGCTGTATATATATATGATTCGAATATTATTGAAACTTTTGAAGAGCTTTCAAAGATATTAGAATATCTTAAAAAAGATTTTGAGATGAAAGATCAAAGAAAAATTGATCTACAAATTGAGCATCTATCAAATGGAATATTTATTCACTAATCAACTTACATAGAAATTTTTTTGAAAAGATTTTACATGGACAATGCACATCCACTTAACATTCCAATGGTGGTTCGATCATTTGATGTGAATAAGGATGTATTTCGACCTTGAGAACTACTTGGTTCGAAGTACCATATCTTAGTGCGATGGGTGCACTTATATATCTTGGTAATAATACACGACCTGATATAACATTTCTAGTCAATTTATTATCTAGATATAATTCTTCCCCAACAAAAGAATCGACATTGGAACGAAGTTAATCATGTACTTCGTTATCTTCGATGAACGGTTGATATGGGTTTATGTTTCATTCCAACAAATCAATTTTTTATATAGTTGATTGTGCAGATGCAGGATATTTATCTGATCCTCACAAAGCTAAATCTCAAACTTGTTACTTATTCACATGTGGAAGAACAACTGTATCATGGAGGTTCGTAAAGCAAACCATTACAGCCACTTCTTCAAATCATGCAGAAGTTCTTGCAATTCATGAGGCTAGTTGAGAATGTGTATGGTTGAGATTAAGGACTCAACAAATTTAGGGAACTTGCTACTTACCTTATACCAAAGACAACCCACAACATTATACGAAGACATTAGAACATGTATAGCACAAATCAAATTAGGATACATTAAAGAAGATATAACTAAACATATCTCACTACAGCTCTTCTACACACATGAATTTGAAGAAAATGGTGACATTATTGTTCAACAAATATCTTCAAAGGAAAATTTGGCTGACTTATTCACAATTAAGGCATTACCTACTACAACATTTGAGAAATTGGTGTACAACATTGGAATTTGGCGACTCGGATCTCAAGTAATGTTTTCATGAAGGGGAATAAAAGGCACTGCACTCTTTTTCCTTTGACTAAGGTTTTTTCCATCGAGTTTTCCTAACAAGGTTTTCAATGAGTTAGTTATGAATATCCAAGGAGGTATTATAAATAGATATACATAATAGTTGATTAATGGAGTTTCTACCATTTAGCCATAAGACTAAAACTAGCTTTTAGTTATTCTAGTAATTATAGTTTTTAGTTTACTAAATATGTACTCGTTGTAATGTTATAAATAGGTGCATTATAAGAGTTGCTCCGTTTTCTCCCACGTACCATTCTCTCTGTCTCTTATTTTAGTTCTTGCATATTTTTATAACATACTCCAGATTATTTGTTCAAACTTTGTGGTTGATTAATAATTAAAATATTCAAAACATGATGTTAGAATAAGTCCTTTATTTAAATTTTTATAAAACTATTTCCTTCTAAATTAATATTGATTTTCTTTTTGGGGAATTTTCATGAATAATAAAATAGAAAAGAAATTCTATAAATGTCAAAATTTTAGAAAAACTCGAAATATAGCAAAAACTTCGAAGAATATACCACTCACTTTTGATATTCGAGCCCACAAAATAATTTCAATTAAGTGAAATAGATAGTTTCAATCAAGTTAAATTGATTAAAAATAATTAAATTAAACACTTAAGTTGATGGAAAAGAATTGAGTGAAAGTAATTGAAGCTAAGAAAAGTTAAACTATTTTGCAATGCGTGAAATATTTCTACAAAATTGTCAAAACTAAAATATGGATGCTAAAATTTTTTAGCTATAACAAAATTCCATTCTTTTATATGGTTGTACTTTAATTCCTAATAAACTTTGTGGAACTTTAATTTTTAATAAACTAGTAAAATTATAAAAAATTTAAGAATAAAATATTAAGATATTTTTGAGATATTAGATATTTGATAGGATTTATTAAGAGATATTTTGATATTTAATATTTCATATACTATATATATTTATGAAAATTTAATGGAAAACCAAAAGGTTTAAACTTTCTCATAATTATGAGAAATGTTGATTAATATAATTAAATTTATACGAGATGATTTATTAAATCATTCAACAACTGAACACCAAATTGTTGAGACTTTGGAATGTCTAAAAATTATAAAAATATAATTCGTGTACAGTAGTAGCTGGCAAAATATAGGTGAAATTTCAGAAACTAGTTGCCACAACTTGAACGGCTGGACATCTCTAAGCATACACACGTTTGCTCTCAAGAAAATAGGGTAATAGAAAATAGTAATAAAACGATAAGATATTGATGGAGGGAGAAGACTTATCTACATGCAGCCACCTCAAAATACCGATCATCTAAGACAAAACCCACATTTAATGTAACATGTTCTGTCACGCCCCTAAGTTTGTTTGTAGTTGAAGCCTTTAACATTATAAATAGCAGCCAAAGGGAAACTCCTTTTCCAACATCCCAGTCCTCCAGTTGCAAAATGAAGTCCAAAGGTTATGTGCTTGTGTGTTTGGTACTTGTGTCTGCTTTAGTTGTGTCTTGGGCTAGAGAAGTCAAGACAAGTCAAGATCATGGCAACAAACAAGGTAATGTTTTGATTTCTACCATGTTTTAGTTATGTAGGTTATGTTTGATAACTATTTTACTTTTTATTTTCTATACTTGATATCTATTTTACTTTTTATTTTCTGTTTTTGTTTTGAGAAAAGTTTGTGTGCATCTAGGTCTGTACTCCTATAATTCCATCCACTTTGATAACCACAAAAAAAATTCTCTTCAAATGAAAAGAGATTAGAAAAAAAGAAAAAATTGTAGTACTTAAACTACCACATTAGCCCCTCTATTTATAGAGGTGCAGCTCTGTTCTCTTTTATTTTTTAAGGATTTGTTTAATTACTAATTTTGATTTTTATTTTTAAAAAATTTAAAAACATTTTTAAAAGATTAAAGAAATTTTAAAAACTAAAAAAATAGCTCTTAAAATTCATTTTTGTTTTTTATTTTAATGTTAAAAAAAATGATGAAACACTACCAATAAAGTTTAAACCCACAAATTTAAAATTTATTAGATCAATAGTATTTTAAAATAATTTTATTTTATTTTATTAAATATTAAAATAAATAATTATTGATTTCTTAAAAAATCAAAAACCATTATAAACGTATTTTTAATTTTTAATTTTTAATTTTTAAAAAACAAAAAATAAAAAATAATTATCTAACAAAAAAAAAAACCAAATACAAAAAATAAAATATCGACAGAATAGTTAATCACTTTTGTTTTGTGTCCTATTTTTATACCCCTGTACTTTTTGGGAATGTAGCCGAAGAGGCTAAAAATGGATATGGAGGGTCTGGCGGCGACGTTTATGGCTCTGGCGGAGGCGGTTTAGCCGGAGGTGAGTCTGAAAGTGGCGGCGGAAGCGGCTATGGTGGAGGTGGGTCTGGCGGTGGAAGTCATGAAGGAGCTGGGTCTGGTGGCGGCAGTCATGGTGGGGGTGGATCAGGCGGAGGCAGCGGTGGTTATGGTGGAGGTGGGTCTGGAGGCGGCGGTAAAGGAGGAGGTGAGTCTGGGGGCGGTAAAGGCGGTGGTAAAGGCGGAGAGGGTGGAGGCGGCGGTTACGGCGGAGGTGGGAAAGGTGGTGGCGGGTCCGGCGGAGGTGGAAAAGGAGGTGGTGGGAAAGGAGGTGGCGGGAAAGGAGGTGGCGGATACGGCGGCGGAGGAGGTGACAAAGGCGGAGGCGGGAAAGGAGGTGGCGGATATGGCGGAGGAGGATATTAAGAGAGCCTGCATAAAAAAGGCGGCGGTGGAAAAGGTGGCGCGGGAAGTGAAACCAAACCAATAATAAATGACATAAATATCTAAATTAAAACAAGTATATTATGTTTTAAATAACTAAAATATATGAGCTAAATAAAAATGGTAGGAGTAAGGACTAAGAGGGCGACACTGAAATTGGAAAAATTCAGAAGCAGCGTAACTTTCTAAATGTAGGCCTGTACGGCTCAGTGGCAGTGCTGTAATTTCAACCCTTATAACTATTATTATGTATCAAGAATAATACATATCTTAATATGCTCTTTAAACTTTAATCTCACTCAACTCTCTCTTGCTCAGCTGTGATTAGCATTGATAATTCATCGATTAACTTTGAATAAAAAAAAGAGAAAAACTTCTCTGCTGGTGGATAAGTAGATTGCATTTGCTCATTGACACATATACGGTGAAAATTAGGCCACGTTAAAAAAAAAAAAAAAAAGCTAAATAACCTTGACTCACGTGCCCTAGTAATCATTACTTTCTTTCTTTTTTTAATTCAAATGCAAATAAACTCCTTTTGTCTAATCAAAATTATAATATTATTATATGTCAAATATTATCTTCTTTACCATTTCCTTTTTATTTTGAGTTTTGAGATCTATTTTTTTGGTGGTGTTTATGGTGGTCATGGAGTTTAAAGTTTTTCCTTTTATCCATAACTATTTTTTTTCCTTATATTCACAAGGGTGAAACTTGGGTGCAGGAAATTCTTTAGGATACCCTTCAGAATACTATGTGGCGCTCCAAGATTGAGACACATGGCTCTGTTTCTTAACTTCACATTCACCCGGGGATTCCCACTTTTTGTAAA
>JBBMKA010000026.1:17900974-17920667 GCA_037833695.1 Sechiopsis laciniata
GCAGTCGATTGGGAGGGGATTGGGAGGGGGGAAAGGAGAAATCTAGGGATTTCAGGGCTGAATGAGAAGGAAGAAATTGTGTATTCTATTTAATTTAAAGAGGCTATGCCGACGGAAACATGACTCCGTCGACATATATCTTATTTTTTCCCCCCAATTTTTCGTTTTGGGGGGAATTTTCTTACCTACGCCGACGAACAATATTGTTCCGTCGGCAAAGGTGTAGTCAAGGCCGATGGAAGCTTATTCCGTCGGCATAGACATCTACGCTGACGGAACTTTGTTCCGTCGGCAAAAACTGTTTTTCTTGTAGTGAGTGGTGTGCTCCAAGCACTATAAAAGGAGCATAAGACTTTGGTTTTAAAGCATTCCAATCAAAAGTACTTTAAGCTTGGTGTACTTATTCTAGTTAAATTCCTTTTGTATTCTCTTGTAGGGAGTGGGACAAAGGGTGTGAGTAGTATAAGCTTTGAAGAGAGTGTTTTTGTAATTGGGGTCGGGGAGAGAATTTTGTGTGATTGTAACGATTTTTCACATAATGGAAGTTCCTCTCTGCTTATTCCTGTTGTTATTTGGGAAGGTTTTTCCCAACAAATATAATATCTTTTTTCGAAAAAGTATAATATCGTACATCTTTTCTTTATTTATTTACTTTTTATAGATTTACGGGTTATGAGTTGAATATTAGAGAGAAAAAAGAAGATTATTATAACCTGAGAATCTAACTTACCCGAAACTAAAGTTGCTCTAATACATGGAATATGACAAATTGGCGAATTGATCAATTCAAAAATTTGAGTTGGTTCAAAAAATTCTCCTAATTCAATCTAACTCAGTCAATACACCCCTAACTAAATAAGTGTTGAAATAAAGACATTTGAAATTATAGTAAAAATAAGTAGGTAAATTTGTCTAAAAAATATTCTCTCCTTTGAACTACATCTTGAACTAGTATGATGTATAAGGTGTAGTTTATTATATATTTCCTAATTTTTTTTTCGATGTATATAGATAAGAAACTCTATAAAATCTTAACAATATTTTCACAATAATGATTAAATCTCTACAAATTTCACTATATAAAGACTAAATTGCACTAATTAAAATTTAGGGACTAAAATGTTATATATTTGAAAACGTACAAAGCTTAATCTCTACAAAAACTAAAGTATGTAAAATTAAAGTAATATTTTTAACCAACAAAGATTAAAAATAAGAGATCAACCCAACATTACTTTTTTCTCTATATTTTATGAAAAGTTAGGAGGAAATTGTCATGGTAAAAAAATAGGAAGCACTAATAGGAGGTTCAATTATTGAGGGAATGAATTATAATATTTTTAATCAACAAAACAAAGAAAAATATATATAAATTTATTAAATCCAAAAAATCCAAAATTTGACGACAAGAATAAGATGAAAAAGGGGTTTTGAAATTCACAAAAAAGATGGTGAAAGACAAATGGACATGATAAGAGTGGAATGTAAGTGCGAGGGGAAACATGATAAGAGTAATGCCTTTTTAATTTTTATTTATTTATTTATTCTAGTATCTTATATTCTTACCAAACTTTTATAAATGTTTTTTATACTTTCTTTTACAACTATTCTTTTTTTTCCTAAGCATGATGATGACGAGGACTTCGACGAGGATGATGTGGCAATGTGAATTTGCCACATGATCTACTTTGATATCAACACACTTTAAATTGTTTAAGAGTCTAGTTATTCCATTTATCAACTTAAATAATTTATATATATTGTATTAAAAGTTATTTAGTTCTTATTTTTAACTCTTTACTACAAAAATAAATAAATTATATGTTGTAATGGGTCTATAGCATCTAGTGTTACTATTACCTATAAGAACTAAAACTAAAGTGTTTTATAAAAGTAAAAATAATAAACAAAAAAAATTACATAAATATATAAATAAGTTTTTTTTTTTTTTTTTTTTTACTTACAAAGCCAAATTCTTCATATTTTTCACTTTTTCAATTTGTAGGTCAAAATTATAGATGATTTTGATTTTTTTTTTTCTTTCTCGTTGACACGTGTCGTGAGATAATTGATGGTCTCTTTGGCCTCTTTGGAGCCAATATGAAAAGCAAAAGGAATATGCTCTCTATGATATGGTAATTAGAAAAAGCAAAAGAAAAAGGTATGCTAATTTGTTAATGTTGCTTGACCTAACCTGTTCTTCTTTTGGAATGCAGGTTGGTCTCCCATTGAAGGGAACTAGACCACTTTCTTAATTTTTTTAATCCTTTAAATTGTAATTTAATGAAGTGTTGAAATGATTTGGTTAAAAATCATAAGAGCTTAGAAAGATGTATAGGCTTCTTTTCTCCCTAATTGGAAGGCAAAAAAAGAAGTGAAAAGGCCATAATATTTGCTTAAAACTATATTTCCTTGTTTGATGATGATACAATAAGAAATGCACTTCAATGTTTGATGATGATACTAACTTTCAAACTTTTAAATTATTTAATGAAGAACAATGTTGATTGGAAGAGTGATAAAAAGAAACCTTTTCATATTTATTTGTCTTCTATATCACACACATTTGTATATGTATTTAAAAGAAAAAACAAATCTTTATATTTATACTCTTTTAGCTAAGTTAATAATGGGGTTTAATGGAAAATTATGATCTAATATTGAATTTGCATTATGTGACAAAATTATTCCATTACAACCAATCATTTTGTTCTGAAAGAAATCCATGTGATGATATGGTGAAACGATCTCTTTCTTTTTAAGTTTATTTTTTAATGTCAATTCAACTAAACTTAATTAAGACAAAAAAATAAAAATACGTACGATCTAGTAATTAAGTGGTTATAAGTTTGAGACTCAACTCTAAATATTGTTGTTATCTAAAGAACACAAAAGAAAAAAAAAATTATATTCATGATTTCAAAATATAAGAATTTTCAATCGTTATTAGGTGATACATGATGCCACTAGAACACTGCTTCTTATGGCATAGGAACCTCAAAGTTAAGCATGTTTAGCACGAATAAATTTTAAATTGGGCAACTTCTTGAGAATTTTTCTAGGAAACATGTAATTCAGGACAAAACAATTGAAAGGATCTGTGTTGGCCTGTGTGGACAATCTTCGCTCTTTCAAGTGTTGTAGATAGCGTGGCAAGGTCCTTTAATAATATGGCAAATTTATCTTTTTGGACAAGTTTTGGTAATTGATATTATATATCCTTTAAAAAGTGGACTTAGCTCAGTAATTGAAATATATCCTCAACAACAACCACCATTTTCTATTCTTGCTTTATTTGTTAAGATATTGTGCATTTTTATGATATTGTGCCTCTTTATGATATTTTGTAATAAAAGTGGACTTGGCTCAGTAGTAATTAATACCCTTTGTTCAAGACCCGAAGTTAGTATTTAAGGAAACAACTATTCTACTTTTTTCAAGTTGAAAAGAAGTGAATTCCATTTTGTTGAATCACCTCGAAGTTTTTGTTGAAATTATGTTAAATAATCATCAATCAACCCAAAAGCTGCATAGATTCAAACTTAGAACCTTTTGCTCTGATACCATTTTAAATTATATCAAATCTTCAATTAATCCAAAATACCATGTTGAATTATGTTAAATGGTCAATCAATCTAAAAGTTTAAGTTGATGGGTTGAAGTAAATTTAATTATATCAATCAACAATCTTATAAAATCGGCATTGATGGTTATTCTGACTCATGCACATCAAATAAAATTTTCAAGGACAAAGTCTGTAACTTACTCAAGATTCGAATCATGTCAGCATATGACCATCCTAGAGAAATAATGTTTTCGATCTATAACGAAATTACATAGAGAGAATCAATATTTATTGGTCCAATCTTATGCAATTTTTTTACATCCAATGCCCTCACTCACATGTCTCTACATGAATGGCTTAGATCAATACATTTGCAACTATTACAAAATGAGACGTATCAACAATGTTACTAGAATAGGAACCCCAACCATATTTATATAGCAGGCCCTTAGGTTATTAACTCGAACATGATATGCATGTATCTACTGTATATTGGTTAAGTTTTCATCAACATGTTTTTTGAGTCAGGTTTAATTTGGATAATGTAATTTAACAATAAAATAAATAAATAAATCTTAATTAATTTATCACTAAAAAATGTTTTAATTTACAAAGAGAGCAATTTAGTGATATACATCACTTAAATTTTGAAGCTCACCTATGTGGCTCAATGAAAGCCACACTTTAATTTTCTTTAGTTTTATCTTTTTAATTTTTTAAGTGAAAGAATAATAAGATGTGGTTATTATGGAACCACATAGGTGAGTTTTAAAATTTAGGTGATGTCAAGATATTATCTAAATTACTCTCATTTACGAGAAACTAGTAAGTTTTAAGGCAAAATGGTTGGGAATGAGAGTTCTTTAGCGCAAAGAAACCTTTATTTGTTTAACACTAACACTAACTTAAAAAGGGTGTTTAAGTTTTTCTTCTTCTTTTAAATATTCATTAATCTCATGATGAAAAGGTTACCAGTGTATTTCTCCTAGAAATATTTTCATTATTCTTAAAAGTTACCCACGTATAAATGAGACGATCTTTTTATTTTGTAATAGGCACGGGTTAAATAGTTGATTGGATAAAAATTGAATTGTCAATTTCGAAAGAATTTGTGTTAATTGCTGATTTACGACCAAATTTTTATCCAACCATTATAACATGAGTAGTTAACTAACCATCATGGGTTGATCGATCTAGTGGTAGGAGAACTTTCAAGAACCAAAAAATTATGGGTTTAATTTATGGTGGTAATCACCTATCTAAAAATTAATTTCTAAGCGTTTTCTTGACAGTCAAATGTTGTAGGGTTCGACAGTTTGTTCCGTACAAATAGTCGAGGTGCGCATACGCTCGTTCGAGCACTCACGAATATAAAAAAAATAATAATAATAAAAATTAAGTGCCACGTTGTTAATTTGTTTATAGTGACAAATAACCTAAACAATTTTTTAAATTTTATCTAATCAAATCATCTAAATTTATAATTTTTAAAATTATAAGAAGTAAACTTTAACCTTTTTCTAAATTTTAGAGCCAAATTCAGAATTTAAGGCTCTATTTTAGAAACAACGGTAAATTTAAATTTATGTGAATATGAGAGAGAAAGATTGACTATTCTATTTTTTTTTTTTTAATATATCTGAAGTGTTGGTGGGCTGAGACAAAAGGTGACTACTCTCTTTTGTTTTCTTTTTAAATGGTGTACTGTTTAGTTGATTAGAGGTAAAATTTGTGCATTCACATCTTTGTATTTACCTTAAGTTAAATATTTTTAACTATGATAGTGTTTGATTTAGGTTATCTTTAGCCTAACAATTATGAGTGATTATATTTGTTGAGATATGCCTGAAACGATTTAATGCCCTACGATTAGTTAGTCGGGGGTCTCGCTGATCGGTTAGCGAGTGGGGGTTCCGAGATCGAAACCTAAAAAAAATTTATATTGATATTTTATTTCGTATATAAAATTTTTAATGCAATTGAGTCTTTATCTGTAATAGGGTTTTAATGAGAGTGTCTATATAAACTCGAATTAAAACCCTTGCGTCTATGATGTTCATTATGTAATTTTCGCATCTTCTTAATAAAATTGTGCTCCTCTCTGTCCAGTGGACTAGCTAATACAACATATGTTAGTGAATCACGTAAATTTCTTTTTTATTTTCGATTAGTTTGCTGATTGCTATTTTCATAACAATATTATTCTAAAATATATAATAAAGCTCTTTAGGATTTTGATGAAAGTTGAGAAAACACCATTCTTCCCCAATACGTAACCTTCTTTGGAGAGCTCTCGGTTGTGGCATTGTGAATGAGAAATTCGTCTCTAAAATTTTGATGGTGAATGCAGGGTAAGTTCTCGAACCACTTTAAATCGATGTGTGGAGTTTCTCTTTGCTTCTTCTTCATTTTTTATATTTGGTGTTTTACGTTTTTTTTTTTAATGTACCAACTGGGGATTGAACTAGAGACCAAAGAGTAAACTGAAATTCAATTTATCCTCACACCCATCAAACTTCAATGCCATTTGGTGGTGTTTTACATTCTATTTTGCAAAGTGTAGGGGAATATTACCAATGATAATATTCGTGAAAGGAATATTATCATTGGAGAGTTGTCAAAGTGTAGGGGATCTAGGGTTTTGAAAAGCAGAAGCTTTGATAGGCCGTCCTTTTTGGATTTAAAGCCTGATTATAATGACAACATTTTAGAGGGAAATTTAAATGTATTTTTATTATTAATTTGGATACCTTTGAATTAAGTACAATAGTTAGTTAACAAGAGCGTAGCTTAATTTAGAGACACATTGTATAACCTATTAATATAAATGTTATGAATCTCTATCTCCTCAAATGTTAAATATAAAAAGTAGAATATAGTTAGAGCAAATGCCGTTTCTGTTAATGTTTAGGGTTTGAACAAAATAAGCATAATTTATAGAACCAATTAAAAACAGATGAAGGAAAACTTTCCATTTCTAACCGACAAAGTGCTATTAATTTCTAGGATGTTTTAGATTGTGGGCACTAGAAACTATATCTAGTTTTTAGAAGAAAAAGAAACAAAACTATGACTTTTTTTAGTATCAATAATATTCTTAGAGTAGGAAAAGATAATCCAAATTCTTAAAATTTAGAATTAATAATATTCTTTAGAGATCTTACCTTTTCTTTTCTCTTTCTTTTTTGGGTTTGAATTTCCAAAGTAGATTGTGCCATTGATCCCAATATTTGAGACAATAAAGTCACTTTATAAAATAAATACATATACATTCTCTTAATGAGGAGATTTTTTTGTTTTTTTATTTGCTTTTTTTTTTAAAGGTAAAATAATTCATTAAAATAGAAACCAAAACTTACACCAACTTTTTTATGTTGGTTTGGCCCACATTTCTGACTATAACCAAGCAATAGACGAAAAGCTATTAAATAAAGAACTTAAAAAAGAATACTATACACCTTTTGATCCAGCCAAATTACATAAAGGAATGGTAGATCCTAATGTAAAAGGCCATGTTACCACAAGAATAGAGGTTAACGTTAAAAAGACTTTAAGGATTAATCCTAATAACATAATAACTATTGACGAACAAGAACTCTTCAAAGTAAAAGACAAGAGCTTCAAAACCGTAGAGGAACGAAGACTCCCTCGAAAGTAACACTTATATATGACATTCTTAGGAAATCTTTTATCAATCAACTCCTCCTCTAACCAAAACAAACAAAAACTGAAAAAATACTCTTGGAACGAAAATAAAAAATAAAAATAAACATAACAAACGAAGACTTAGAAAGTATCCCAACTTTCTTAAAAAAAAAGAAAAAAATTTATTTGTCTCTCTAAAACAATATATGATTTTCAAAGAAACGCTCATAAGGTCCCCCAATAAAGAAAAGCTCCGTGTTTAATAATCTCCAAAATAGAAGCTTATTGGGCACATAATGATATGCAATTGCATTAAAGAAGGCATTTTATAAAGAGAGAGAATTTAATTTCAAAAGAAAAAAAAAATTAAAAAAAATAATAATAAAGAGAGAGAGTTTGAAAGCCAACCTTGCCTAGGTATTTTTTTCAAAAAAAAAAAAAAAAAAAAAAAAAAAAAAATCTTGCCTAGGTGTTAGAAAAATAGCTTTTTTATTTAGTGTTTCTTCCATTCAAACTGTCACTTCTATGTCCACTTTCTTTTTTCAACTTTTTTGTTTAAAAAAAAAAAAAAAAAAAAAACTTTTTATTTAAAAAAACAAAATCCTTTCTCTACAAGTACACACAAACAGGCCCCTACATGCTAACACCACACAAGCCGAATGGAGTTGCTGATGGGACTGGCTTCACATGTGGATGCACCAAACATTCTTCCCTAGAAACTAAATAGACAAAAAATAATAATAAATCTTGTTTGCACTCATAATCTTGTTTGTATTCAACTTTCAAATGCCTAATTTTAATTGAGGAAATTGGTGGTAGATAGCAAATTCAAATTTTCATATTTTAATTTTAACAATTTTTTAAAAATATTTTATATATAGAAAAATATTATAATTTTATTGTTTTCGAACGAAACCCTGTTCGTCCTAAAATGGGCGATTGTTTTTAATCAGTTTAATTTGATTGAAAGCATCAATTTCACTTGTTTGAAATTATCAGTTTTGTGAATTTTATTTGAAGTCATTAGTTTAACTTTGATTGAATTCTTTTTTTATATATTTGACTTTTTTCTAAGATTTTGACATCCATAAATTTTTTTTTAATTATTATTCATGAAAAATCTTCTTTAATTAATGTACTTTAAAAAAAAACATTAAAATGATAATTACTAAAATGGTCTCGGTTTATTCATATATCCTTTCTAAATTAAGACGTAATACGAATGGGTGCATGAATTAATCGAGACCAAATATGACTAAGGGATCGTGAGAATATGCATATACGGCTAAGAAATACTTAAAAGAACGGATAGTTACTACCCATACCAACAATGTGTAGCTTTCTTTTCGGCGCCTTGATCATGGGAACTCCATAGGTAAGCCTGCTTAACTTAGAGTAATTTTAGGTTGAATGAACTTTTTGGAAATTTTTTCTCATAAGCATGTGAGTGAAGACAAAGCATGTAGAAAGAACTCGTGTTGGTCTTGCCAGGTCGTATGGGAATGTTGGGGTCGAGAAACCGAGTTTAGAAATGAATCGAGATCACATCCAAATGAGATGGAACTTGAAGATATGAAGTATGGTTAAAAAATACTTTAAAAAATTGATAGCTACTACATATATCAATAAGGTGCACATTCCTTTGGTTCAACTGTAGAAACTTAAAAATTAAGTATGGTTAACTTGGAGCAATTTTATGTTGGTTACCTCTTTAAAATTTTCCAAGAAAATATGTGAGGACAGAGCATGGTTAAATGACTCGTTTTGGTATGTGATGACCTTCTTCACTCTTATAATCAGTCAAGTAGGTAATGTGGTCAAGTCGTAGAAGATGTACGAGAATACCAAGGTTGAGATAGACCAAATCCGAATTTCAAATCTTAGTTCAAACATAGGTCTAGGGCACTATAGGTCCTTTAAACTACATCAATTTCGTATCAGAGCATCGTCTTAAGCCAACTAACTACCATCGCTAGAAGACTGTAAACTCTAGGCGATGTAGTTGTGTTAGTTGCCAAACAACTCACACACAATTAGAAGGGGAATTTTTTTAATGAGGAAAAGAAGTTCAGTTACCATTCAAAAACGAAAATCTTCTAGTTTAAGTAAATTCAAGACTCCTTTTTTCAAATTAATGGATTGATGCTTTTCATAGAACAATAGATTGATGCATGCAGTTCATTCGTTCTTACTTTGAGAAAATTAGTTTGTAAAACTATGAGGAGTTGAGAAATAACATTCGAGAAAGATTGAA
Source organism: Sechiopsis laciniata (assembly GCA_037833695.1). NCBI lineage: Eukaryota > Viridiplantae > Streptophyta > Magnoliopsida > Cucurbitales > Cucurbitaceae > Sechiopsis > Sechiopsis laciniata. The sequence continues at coordinate 17,910,439 of JBBMKA010000026.1, forward strand.
AGCATTTCAAGAACACAAAACTTTTATCTCAAGAACTATCTCCAAAAGAGAGTGAAAATTGGCATTATTGAGAACAATCAAGAAGAGGAAAGATATGTTTTTTTTTTTTTTTTTGAAAAAAGAGGAAAGATATATTATTCCATCATTGTTTTTTGTGCATTTATTATTTTTCAAAGGGGTAGAACCAATGATGGAGGTAGAATGAAATTAAAAAAAAAAATCAATCTTGGTAATAATACTCACCATCATTTACCTCATAAATAAACAGAGGGTAATTCTCTCATGTATTTCACATTTTTTTAAAGGTTTTTTTTTTTAATTTTATTATTATTATTTTTTATCGGGTGATTGTTCAAGTCAATTTGCATGCATTTCGATTATTATCATAAGACATAATCTGACTCGACAATATTTGGATGTTAAGAAAATTTATAAAAAAAATTAATTAAAAGATAGTAACAACTTGGATTGAACTCATCACCTCTTAATTTTTTCGAGACCAATTTATCTTATGACAGTAAAGAAACTATAAAGTAATTATTGGAGAATTGTTTTATCTGTTTGGTCCTTTAGACTACATCACACATGAAGGTTACAAAAAGCAACAATTTTGAGGAGTTCTCTCAAGCAACTCAACCACCCCCATGGGCCAGTCTCCAACTTTCACATAATATAATAGTATTAATATTGATATTGGGTCAACTGAAATTGAAATTAGAATCATTGCCATCCAATCAAACAATGGAATCAATTTTTGGAATTTTGACAATACTCTTCCCAAAACTCCATTTCTACCAAACCCAAACATACCCTCAAATTCTTTGTCTAAGCCTCTTCTTCCTCTCTTTTCAAATCTTTCTTTTTCTTCCTTTTCTTGGGCCACTACCCCTCTTATGAATATCACATGTCAATGGCCCCCACTCCTTCACAATCTTCTCTCTCTTAACCCTCCATTAGAAGTCTCTCATAACCCTCCATTAGAAGTCTCTCATAACCATCCATTAGAAGTCTGACAATGAGGTCACATATTTTTTTTTTTAATTTGGGAGTGTTTGAGTCAGTTTAAGCATACCTCAATTATTTTTACAGGATAAACTGTTTGACCTTAAAATATTGAGAAATCCGTAAAAAAATCGTTTATACACATAGCCGTCACGGATTGAATTCATAACCTTTTAGTTTTTCAAGTCATCGACTATTAAATCAACCCTATGATGGTTTGAAGTCACATACCATTTAAATCCACATAAAAGCTAATGAATTATCACACGGGGTGTTTGTTTTTTGTATTTAGAGGAGCTATTACAGATGAGTATTTACAACTTTTCCTTAAAAAACCAAATCCAAATGAGTTATTAGAACCACTCAAAATAACTATTCATTTCTAATCATTCGAAATAATTTCTTATTTCAAAATGACTTATTTCTAACCACTCATTTATGAAACTCTTTTACATAAATTCACATCCAAACGAGTTATTGGTTGTAATTCTTCTAGAAAAAATCCACAACCGAACAAATTATTGTCTATAGCTACTTTACAAAAATCCACGTCCAAACAAGTTACTACTTTAACCTCAATTTCTTAATCGCTCAATATAAATCTTCATTCTAATCGCTCAAAATAACTTGTCATGCAATTACTCATCCAAACACCCCAAATTAAATTGAGATTTCTGTACACTTGATTGACTAAAAGCCTTCTTTGCTGCTTCTATGCACTCATTATATTTAGAGATATAACTTTCATCTTTCCTTTTCAAACACTTCCTCTTCTGCACTCAAAAACAACTTTTAGTCACTCACTGAATCAAAGAATATATATATACATACATACACACACACATATATATATATACATCAAAGTCTAGATGCAGTTGAATGCAATTCACTTGGTGGTCCTGGCTTTCTTTATTTCACTTAAGAGAATAAGAAAATATTGACACACTCAAAATAGTACTCCCTTGACTTTTGTTTTGAATAACCTTTTGAAAATTATAATCTAAATGATTAAATGTACCTCTAACTTAAACAACTTCAGTCTAATACAACACTATTTGAAATTATGACAATGAATGAAGAGATTTTAAGAACAGTTAGGAAAAAAAAAAAAAAAAAAATTCCCTTGCAAAAATGTTTATTTGTCTATATTCAACATAGCTATCATGCTTATTCTATTTACTTCTTCTAAAAACAGCTGTGGAGGATTGAGGCTAGTTCACGTGCATCCGTAAGAATCTTGACTATTTGACCTTACATAGATCGGCATCGACACGCAAGCCTCCATTGACATCCATCATCGTGTACTTAATTTTCTCTGTTTCTTTGGTTTCGATAGGTTTTTTTGTAACTCTTTCACTTCTCAATGTAATTGTTTCAAAAAAGAACAAGGATCAGCAATGAGAGCCCCCAAGACATTTTTTTAAACCAAATTTCCACCTCTAACATGGTTTATAATTTAGATCTTGCTTGCCATGATCTCATATGTATACCATAACATACCGAAAGAATTGGTGGCATGTTGGCTTAGTTATTTGGTTGTAATCCAATTCAACCCTACTGTCACATGTTCGATCCTGAAAATTGGTATTGACTCTCATATTATTTGAGAGCACTAATACCCTCTATGTAGGGTGTCTGGTCCCCCATTTAGAACTCAAAAAAAGAGCAATACTTACCTAAGGATGGGTAAGTATGTGGGTAAGTATTTTGGAAATACTTATCCACTTAGAACCACATGTCTTTATTTTTTTTTAAGAAAATGACTTTAATTGATGGAGAGAGAAATGCAAAAAAGTAAAAAACATGTGGTATTAAAATACTTACTCACCCTTAGGTAAGTATTGCTCTAAAAAAATAAACCTCATGAAAATTAAGCCTCCTAAGACGATTTAGACCAAAATTTAAACCTCTTAGAAAGGGTAAAATCTAGATTTTTGGAATTTTGACATTGAGCCAATTCAAGATGATTATCATATGAATATGTAACAACTTCATGGAAATATAGAACAACAGTAAGAACTGTCAAAGCAGCAATATATAGTATTTGTGAAGAAAAAAGGTGGAGTGGGTCCCAGTAATGTGACTCCACAGACACTGAGCTTGAAGAAGCATGAGAGTGAGTAGGGGCCAGCCCGCCATTCACTCTGCAATCAGGAATTTTGAATTCAGATTTGTACAAATTACAATATATATTACGAATATACCAAACAACACAGCAAAAAATGAGCCAATTTAACAGTTGTGTTTTGCTGTCACATTCAGTGTGTAAAAAGAAGACAAACAGTGACGTTTGGCAGTTATTGGAATTAGCAGAAAACATAAAATCTTTTCTTCATGCAGTAACCAAACACCCCTCCCTCTGCACCTTCCTCAATTAATGGTCAAGGTGAATTTTGTTGTAATACTCGAGTTTAAGAGGGGTATATGAATGAACCGATACCACATCTGAATAAGAAGAATCCTCAAGATATGAAAGTAAAGTTAAGAGAGGCTTAAAAGAATCGATAGTTATTTCCTATACCAAGAAGGTGCACCTTCCTTTTCGATAACTCAATCATATAAAGTCTAAAGGTAAGCTGGTTTAGTTTGAAGCAATTTTAGATTGGGTGACCTTTTAGGAATATTTCTTGGAAGCATCTGAGTGAGAACAAAGTATGTTGAAAGGAATGGAGACAGCCTTCACTTTTATAAGCAGATAGGGCAATGTAATGTAGTCGGGTCACAGAGGAATTTCGGTGCCGAGATGGGTTAAATCTGGATTCTAAATCTCGGGCTTGAGATATTTATTGGAAGCATGTAAGTGAGAACAAAGTATGTTGAAAAGATTGAGGACAGCCTTCACTCTTAGTCGGGTTGGAGGGGAATATCGGGGCCGAGATGGGCCAAATCCAGATTCAGAATCTTGGGCTTGGGGCATAATAGATTTTGATTTGTTTTGTTTTTCAGAAAGGGCCACTGGAGAAAAGGAAAAGGAAAAGGAAATATTTATGGTCTTGTTTCTGGTCAGTTATTTTCCCACTTTCAATTTTTTTTCCTTAATGGCATTTCTTATCTCTACTGTTTTTTAACCTCAAAAAGGTGAACCAAAAAGGATTACTGGTAGGTAGCCTTGCCCAAATTCACCATTACTATGTGTTTGACTATGCAGCCCAAGAACTTCTTTAAATTCTCTTTCATTCCACTCAATCCCTTAGGCTTTTCTACACCTCTCCTTTGGCTTTGCCTCACAAAGAAACACAAAATTGAATCTCTCTTTTTCTCTCCCTCACTTTCTACAAACATACTCTCATTGAAAAATATGGGGTCACCACCTTCTGGCTTCATCAAACAAACCATTATTTTCCTCAAATTATACATAATTCTATACATTAGTTCCATACCTGACGGCACAAACCACCTTTTTGCAGCCCCAACAATTCCTCCTCATTTTGTATCCTCTGATATAACAACTTATGCACTCCAAACATTGGAATTAGATGGATACCTCAGCTTTGACAATAATCATCAAGCAGCAACAGATTTTGGAAACAGATATCACTTACTCCCATTAGCCGTCTTACATCCGAAATCCGTCTCCGATATCTCGAACACGATAAACCATATTTTCCGAATGGGACACGCGTCCGAATTGACGGTTGCAGCTCGAGGTCATGGACATTCCACACAAGGTCAAGCTCAGGCCTATAATGGTGTGGTTATCAATATGGAATCATTTCAGGGGGCAGAAATGAAAATAAATGCAGGGGAATTGTTGCCTTATGTGGATGTTTCAGGCGGAGAGCTGTGGATAAATATTTTGCATGAAACTCTTAAACAAGGGCTGGCACCAAAATCTTGGACTGATTATTTGCACCTTACTGTTGGAGGCACCTTGTCAAATGCTGGCATTAGTGGGCAGGCTTTCAGGCATGGACCCCAGATCAGCAATGTTTTTCAGCTTGAAGTTGTCACAGGTACCTTCTTACTGTTCATTTTTATTCCTTTCCTAAAGATTTTTTTTTTTTTTTTTTTGTTTTACCAGTATAGTGTGTAGGTTGATATCAAAACATATCATGTAACATCACTTGTCATTTCATTAAGAAGCAACTTTTGTTTTGCTGGCTATGTTCTAGTTTAAAATGACTAACAGTAACTACTTTCTGTACACTGTTCTAGCTTTTTTCAACTCATTGATCTTAATAAAAAAAACAATTATGGGGTGTTTGGATAGAGGGGTTGGAGTGGTTTAAAGGAGTTTGGAGAAGATAAAATCTTGTTTGATATGAGAGGTTATGAGTGGTTGTGGTAAGAAACCCTCATTTAGATTGAGGGGTTATAAGTGATTATGACAGAAAATACTCTTTTGAATTCAGAGGTTATGAGTGATTGAAGTAGAAATGATATTGTTGAATTATGTTAAACCACCAATCAATCCAAAAGCCTAAGTTGATGGATTGAAGTAAATTTAATTATATCAACTAATACTCCCCCTCACTTGTGGGCTTTTAAATTTGAGAAATGCCCTACAAGTGGAATTTAATTTTAATTGGGGATGAAATGACTCGACAGAGGTTCGAACTCAAGACCTCCTGCTCTGATACCATGTTGAATTATGTTAAACCACCAATCAATCCAAAAGCCTAAGCTGATGGATTGAGGTAAATTTAATTATATCAACCAACAAATATTGTACTTGAAGGGTTCATGAGAGCTTTGTTGAAGGGTTTATGAAAGGTTTATGGAAGGTTTTATGGAGGTTTTCATGGGGCACTTCTATCCAAACCCCTCAAGTTAGAGTATTGATCCAACTAAATGCATTTTCAAGGTTTAGAAATCCTTGTTTTCTTTTAACATATTTTGAGAAAACATAAAAACTGCAAAGCCTGATGTATGTAAATCTTGCAGGAAAAGGAGAAGTGGTTGCCTGTTCAGAGAATCAAAATGCAGACCTTTTCCATGCTGTTCTCGGCGGGCTCGGACAGTTCGGCATCATAACAAGGGCGAGAATTTCCTTGGAAAAGGCACCAAAAATGGTAAGAGAGCATATTCCCTTTCATTAAAGCAGAGGTACAGAAATTCTCCAGTGATGCTTCTTAGTTTGAAACACAATCCATCACTTTTGACAGGTAAAATGGATAAGAGTGCTGTACTCAGACTTCTCCAAATTTACAAGAGACCAAGAGTATCTAATATCATCCAATGATCAATTTGATTATATTGAAGGATTTGTAATCATTAATAGAACTGGTCTACTCAATAACTGGAGATCCTCTTTTAATCCCAAAGAACCACTTCAAGCTAGCAAATTCAATTCAGATGGAAAAATTCTTTATTGCTTGGAAATAGCAAAGTACTTCAACCCAGATGAAACTGACTTTATAAACAAGGTGAGGAGTCATCATAAGTTTTGCCATCTAAAAACAAAAAGAAGAAAAAATAACAAAAACAATAACCCCATAAAGCACTGCTTGCTAACTTTTCTTTCTTCTAATGTAGAAAGTTGAAAGCTTGTTGACAGGATTGACCTATATTCCATCCACCCTCTTCACATCAGAAGTTACTTACCTAGATTTTCTCGATCGTGTACACATCTCCGAGAACAAGCTACGAGCTAAAGGTTTATGGGAAATCCCTCATCCATGGCTAAATCTACTGATCCCCAAAAGCCAAATACATGAGTTTGCCAAAGGGGTCTTTGGTAACATCCTCAAAGATACTAGCAATGGTCCCATCATAATCTACCCAGTTAACAAATCCAAGTAATTGTTTCATAACTTACTCATTACACCATAATAAAAACTTTCTTTCCTTTTTTATAACTGGGAATTGAAACTTCGCTCTCCTACATACTTGGAGACACCAGCGTCTGTTCCAAGGCCTGGTTCAAACTGGGACCTCCAAGGAAGCATACCTTGGAGATCCCAAGCCTCTACCAACGAGGCTCTTAGATAGTGTGGGCATCTATCTCAAAATCAATGGGTGTTGAGAGGAATAGTCCACCCAAGATGGTGCCTCTTTTGGGCTCACCAATCTTGAATCAAACCGCAATTTGCTTTTTATCAGACCTAATACCCGTTTGGGTTTAATGGGTTTTGATACCATATTAGATAGTTTAGACATCCATCTCAAAATTAATTGGTGTTGAGAAGAATAGTCTACCTTTCTTATATATTGTTGTAAAGTCTCCACTCTTTCCGACGTGGGATTCTAACAGAGGCCGTCCCTCAGACGAAAACTTTCTTTTTATTTTGTTCTCAGTCTTATTCATAATTAATTTTCATTGGTTTCAGGTGGAACAACAAAACATCATTGGTAACACCAGATGAAGATATTTTCTACTTAGTGGCATTGTTATCCTCTGCAGTTCCATGTTCCATAGGAACAGATGGCTTAGAACACATTTCAGCACAAAACCAAAGAATTTTGAATTACTGTATTGAAAATCTCCCTGGTGTAAAGCAATACCTCCCCCATTACAGCACCCAAGAAGAATGGACATCTCACTTTGGGCCCAAATGGCATACAATCTTGCAAAGGAAATTTAACTATGATCCTTTGGCAATTCTTGCACCTGGTCAGAAGATATTCCAAAAGGGCATTTCCTTCTTAAGATAGTTGCATCTGAATAAGCCATACATGACAAGTTCCTTGAAGAATGTGAAAGCTATGGTGGAAAAACTGTAAATTAATGAAAAATCACATTATGATATCAATTATCAGAAAAATGGAACAAGCCATTCTGGTGAGATTTATTGAGAACTCTGAGAGCTTTAACAAAAAAAACACCCAAATATCATATTGATTCAGAAACTTTAGAGCACTGCCCTGTTTCATGTCCCCAATAATATAAGTGGGAAAGTTATCTTCTTAGCCATTAATTATGTATTCATCTGTATATATACATGCATATATTTACCATTGAACAGTTGGGTACAAATATATTGAGGTTTAATTAAAAAAAAAAAGACCTCTGCTTAATTATGTGTGCAATGTACATGTATGTGTATCTATATATGCATTGAAGAAAAGTATATGTATGATTTGGAAGTATTACCACTCTGATAAGATCTCAAATCTATATTGTAAACGGTTCTGACCAATCAACGTGGATCCTTTTAGCATAATTTGTCCTCACATACTTCCTAGAAATTTTTTTGAGAAGGTCACCAAACTTAAAATTGCACAAAGTTAAGTGTGCTTTACTTTGGAGTTCCTATGATTGAGCCACCAAAAGAGGAAGATACAACTTGTTGGTATGAGTAGTACCTATAAATTCTTTGAAGTCTTTCTTAACCACGACTTTTATATCCTTAAGGATCCCTCTGATTCGGATGTGATACATTTCATTCATGTACCCCTTCTAACCCAGACGTTACAAGTCAAGAGTAGAGAAATCAAATATTTTCATTACTAAATACATTCAAAGATTCGAACACATGACCTTTTGATAAGTATTACTCAAAGACCGCATATATTCGGACTATCCCTTGGGCACTATAATCTATGACCCAATATTAAATTCTTAAAACATGAATCCTATTAAGACTTTCAATAAAAATAAGAAATGCAGGAGCCCACGGCCCAACTTGATATTTAATTAACTGATGGCCCTAAACTTGTTTAAACAATGCAGCCCACTTTAATAATTAAAGAGAAATTATATTCTAACAAATTAACGTAGTCAAATTTGAAAATATTTGCATCTAGAATCATAAATACGGTTCAATATTGTATTATTAATACTCATTGATACAATATTTTGTAATATTAATATATTATTATGTATGTGATAATACTTATAATTATTTTTTAAATTTGACTAATCTCGGATGTTTCCATAATTAAATGCATTTATGATTTATCCGCCCAGCAACACATTTAAATAAAACTTGAGATGGCAGCAGAAGAAAGTTAAAATTAGAGTATAGAATGGGCCAGAAATAAAACTCACAAGGACGGTCTTGGAACTGGCGGGTCACGAGCGGTTCAGCAGGTCGCGGCTTCGTGCGAATGAAACCGCGACGGAGCAGGCATGAGATTCCGGCCTGGTTCCTCGGTGGTCCAAGGCGGCGCAGCGGCTGTTTCCGACGAAGAAACCAAACCAGCTGAAAAATCCAAACTTTATTTCTGAATCCAATATTTAAATGATTTGGTGAAGGAGCCAATCCGGTACCTGAGAGACCTCCTTAACTTTATTTCTGTTTTGTAGTTCCTTATTGGAAAAAAGAAACTAAAAATCTTTTTATCCAAACAATTTTTATAGGTTAAATTATTAAATATTGTTATCTAACTTTAAAAAGTTTCAAAAATACTTTAAAATTTAAAAAATAATTAAATAAATTCGTTAACTTCCAATATAAACTGTTAAAGTGTCGTATAAAATAAATAAATAAAACTTCAAAAATACTTATAGCCTTAAAATTTTGATGTTTAAAGATTAAAACGGAACAAACTTCGACACAACTTTGAAAAAGTTTTCATGTTTGACAGCCGAGAACAGTATCATGGTGGCATATAAGAACAAGAAATACTACATTATATAATTGAAAAGAAAACTTCAAATGTATTAAGTAAATGGATACAAGAAATGCTAGTGTCAAGCTCTCATACTAAGTACTCTTCTTAAAGTAAATATTCTAAAATATAAAAATATTATCTCACTCCTCACATTGATGTACACATCGCATCGTGCATTTTGCACCGACAACCAATAGGATAGTAATTTATTAGGCAAAAACAACGAAACTCATAAGAAACCTGATTACAAAGAAAATGTGATATAATATATATATATATTACTAAATCAATAAAACAAAATTAAAAAAATAAATTAAAGACATTCATTTTCAGCCCGGCCACGGTACGACGCCTGAACTTACGATCATATCTGATTGGATTACACGTAGTCGATATCGTATCTTCTCCTACAAGTAGAAGATACATCTTCGAAGAGATGTTTTGTTAGGCTAGGCTGGAGGGCTTAAGGTAAGCGAGGCTTGAGGGAACTTAGCAAACAAAATTGAAGATATATCAATGTGCACCAACAAGTTAGTAAACAAGCTTGTTGGTGCACATTGATGTATGGTGCACATTGATGTACACATTGTATCCTGCATTTTGCACGGACAACCAATAGGATAGCAATCTTTTTTCTGTTTTTATAAGGTAACCAATAAGATAGCAATCTATTGGGCAAAAGCAACGAAACTCAAACGAAACCTAATTACAAAGAAAATGTGATATAAATC
>JBBMKA010000026.1:17928835-17940768 GCA_037833695.1 Sechiopsis laciniata
GCTGAAACTATCTCAAGTTCGAAGCTACTAAGGCTGAAGCTGTGAAAAATCCTTGTATTTGTAAGAGAAGAATCAAAGGAACATAGAATAGAGTTGTAATCCACTATACTTCATACGACATCAATATAAATTTTCAAGTTCATAAAATGAATTACATTTCTTCGAAAATCTCGTCGAACAATAATACAGTATTAAAACGTATTAACAATTATGAATTATGAATACAAATACTTTAAAATTTATCTATAATTATTTCGTGAGAATGACTCATCCAATATAATTTTCATTCAAATTTAGCGGCAAAATATATTTTTATAAAGTTTTAGAAATATTTTTGAAAATTTTAGAAGTTTATAGATATATACATATATTTTTTTTTTTGAGATTACTATTATTCGAGTGACCGAATTCAAACTCTTGACCTTTTAATTATTGGATGTTCATTAAAGTCACTAAACATCTACTCTCATAGATAAGTTTATAGATATTTTTGATGGAGAGGTAGTTTATCATTTAGCCAAAAAATAAACCTAAAATGGTATCTTTGAAAATAAAACTAGCCGTTTAGGCAAATACGTTCTCCCAAAACATCGAACCTTTTATCTTCTCTCTTCGTTTCACGTGTCGGAATTTCACATCTTACAGAATAAAAAGAAATCAAAACCTGTAAGTAATTCAGATTTTCAAAGTCGGTTCCTCTTCGCTTCCATTTCTTCTTCTTAGCAAAAACCCTAAACCACGCGATCCCAATCCTTAGCAAGATTGATTTCCAAATCCCCATTAGGTTTTAGCCCTAATTTTGATTTGTAACCTCGTTTTTTGTTTAGATCCGAGGATATTTTTCCTTAAATGTCGCCGCCGGCGGTGGAAGTACGATCTCCGGTGACATCCCCACCACCCGATTTCTCGTCGGCCACACTTCAAAACCCTAAGCTTAAACCCCACGAATTCGATTCTTCGTTTCGTTTCACTTCGTTTTGTCCTGGTGATTTACAGGGCGATCTGCAGGGAGTGAGCTCCTTCGGCTCTAGTGATCCGAGTGGAATTGATATGAAGCCTGCTTTCGTTTCGCAACGAGCGGCTCGGTCGAGGCCACGGCTTGCAAAGGTCAGGAAAAGGGCAGCGACGCAGCATGGGAGGTCGAAAGTTGGCTCTTGCGAGGTTAGTTCTAATAATGAGTTTGTGTTTTTAGGCGATTCTTTGAAGTTTGATATCGGTTTTGTTTTGGGGGAAAATCTGAATTGCAATTCGAATTTTGGGGATAGAGTGTTTACCGATGATGTTCAAAAGAAATTGGATTCGGCTAATGTCGAGAATGAAGTGTTTGTATTTGGTGCTAAACTTAGCAATGGGGCTTTGAGTTCAGAAATTCCAGACATTAAATGTGAACAGTCTAGTGTAAATTGCGGGAACCCTGTATCGGATGATGGGGTGGAGATGAAAGCAGATTGCACGTGGGAGAACTTTCTCAATGATGAGAAGCTTCACTTTGGTGGTGGTAGAGTGAAAATGGATTCTGTGACTATTGCTGGTATTAGTAAGAAGGCGGAGTCTATATCAGTTGCTGACACGATTGATCTGACATCCACGGCCGTTAATGCAGACGAGAGAGAACTGGATAAAATCGTGGGGAAGGCGGACGGTGTTGGTAGTTGTAGCAATCTTAAAACTGAAAACTATGATTCTTTAAACAAACCTTTTGATTCAAAGTTTGTTTTTGGTGACGGTTTGTTTGATGCAACAACTAATGTAGGAAGTTTTGTTTCTGATTCTGGAGTCAAGAAGAAAGCTGAAGCAGAGTTTCAGAAAGCGGAAGCTAGTAATGTTAACTTTGGTTGTGAAGAGGGTAGGGCTCTCAGGGAGGATCTGGGTCGTGCTGTATTTGTTTTAGGAAGTTCCAGCTTAAATGAAGTGTCGAAAGGGAGGCGCCCGAAAGGGAGGCCAAAGACACAATTTACACTGCCAGATGAGATGAAGAATCTAAACATCAATGATTCTGGTAATGAGAAACCTAAATGTTCAAATGCTACCTTTGCTGCAACCTCTTCTAGCTCTAATGGTTGTGACAAGCCATCTGGCTTTTCGATTGGATGTGTAGGAAATACTGATTCCCACTCTTCAGAAGGTTTGGCAGGTTCTACTGGTGGTAGGACCTTTGAGGATCCTTTTGAAAGCAGTGGCAAGAGCAAAACTGAACTTCAAAGTGATTGTGATTTTTCTTCCGCTTGTGAGGGTTGTTCTAGCACTAAGCCATTTAATTTTCTGTCGGGACGCTTTGTAAGTTGTGATGATGATATTTTACATGTACAAAAAGCCTCAACAACATCATCATTCTCATCAGCTAGCTTTCAATGTCAATCAAATGGCAATCCAAATGTAGTTCATTTGTCCGAAGTTGGGAAAAATGATGAAAATAGTCCTCTAGACACCTCAAATAATTTAAGTACTTCCACTGAATTTAAAATTCCACAGTGGGATTCAGCATCTTTCAAAGAAAATCTGTTCTCAGATTTCAATCGAAATTCAGTATCTAATATTAAGAGTAAACTGAACAAAACTAAGAAAAAGAAATCAAGGGCAAATCTGAAGCAAACTAAATGGCAAGATAAAGTGTCGAAGGACAATGACAGTTCCCAAGTTAATTTGGACTCTCCTGGATCTTGCACACCTATGGATTTCTCCCCCTATCAGGAAACTGTATCTGTTGATCAAAATTCAAGAGATGAGCCAGGGGAATGCTCCCACTCGGTCAATAGTTCTGCACCTTGGATGACAAAAGCTACAGTTTGTACTGATGAAGATAATGCTTCTTTAATGGGAATAAAAGTAACAGATGCGTATAATGGTAACTGGAACTATAGTGAGCCTAGTGATGGAAGTCTTGGAAACCATAGAGATGGGATTTCTGTTCACAGTTTTGAAGGCTTTGATTCTAAAAATGAAATAGCCTGTTCTAGTCCAAAAACCGAGCTATGTTGCTGCAATGATTTTGTTGGTGGGGTTTCTTCAGAACCTACAACTGCTTTCGATTTAGATTCAGGAGATTCATTCAGCAAAAGTTTTGCATTTTCTGCACCTTCTGTTATTCAAGCTAGTTTATCAGCAACAAAGAATCGGCACAGAAAGAAAAATGAGAAGAAATCTAGTAACAATGTTTTTGTCATCTCCCCAAGTCCAGATATTAAGTTTGGACCGTCTTTTGAGTTTTCATTCATTGCAAGTCCATCTTTGCATTCAGAGGCTGCAAGTAAATTTGAAGCAGAAGAAAAGTCGAAGCAAGAGAATTCTTTCTCAACTGCAATTCTAGAGACATGTGAGAAGTGGCGACTCAGGTGCTTTCTAGACTTACCAGTTAAACTATAGTTTTATTTGTGATTTCACGTGCTTTTGGTCCATTTTATCTTGATTACTGATGTCAAACACATTTTCTTTTACCCTAAAATAGAGGAAATCAGGCTTACAAAAATGGGGAACTTTCAAAAGCTGAGGATCTGTATACGCAGGGGATAGTTTCTGTCCCACCAAATGAAGGATTAGGAGCTTGCCTTAACTCTCTCATGCTCTGCTACAGCAATCGTGCAGCCACACGAATGTCACTTGGAAAGATTAGGAAAGCCATGGAAGATTGTGAGGTGGCTACTAAATTAGATCCAAACTTCCTTAAAGTTCAAGTGAGGGCTGCAAAGTAAGGGTTTTACTGTCCAATTTGAGGTTATATTTATGAATTTATTCTAACAATTTTTGCAAAATGAGCTGTCTATGATTGTATATTTTTCCTTGAACATTTTTTTGTAAAAGTATCCAAGCAAGCTCAACTTTTCCAAAGTACACGACTGCATGCCCCAATTAAATAGTGTGGACTGTGGAACTGCTTTTACAAGCATTTCTTCTCATGGTCGTTAATTATCTCGAGGTTCTAGATTAGCCATGGTCTTTTGTAATTATTGCCAATGGAAGTTAGTTATCTCTACAAACTTTGTTATGAAGTAGCTGTAATATTTCCTGTTTATATTTATGTTTAAGTACCTAGCAAAGAGAAAGTTCTTCCCTTTTAAATCATGAAAATGCACTTAACCATTACACTATGACTGAGCAATTTAATCAAATGATCACTGGTATATCCCTTGTTTATTTATCAATACAACACAATTTGCATAGCCTTTTCAATTGATACTTGTCTATATGTTCTGAAGATTTTCCTTCCCTTCTCAGTTGTCATCTTCTTCTTGGAGAAACTGAAAATGCATTACATTATTTCAACAAGTGCTTAGAATCTAGAGATGGTATATGCTTAGACCGGAGGATGATAATTGAAGCAGCTGATAGCCTCCAAAAGGCTCAGGTACGTACTACATTTTTCCCACGTCACTTTAGGGGCATTGACACTGTTATAATTGTGTATGTAGCGATCTAGTTATTTACTCATCACAGGCACAGCTACTGTGCACCAAAAATATTAGTAATCGAAGTTCTTCTTAATTACACAAAATTAATGAAGGTTCTATATGGAATCATATTTTTTGGCTCACTTTAATCAAGGTGGAAAATTTAGAAGAGAGAGAAGTTTAAGATATCTTCCCTTTTGTAATTTGTCAAAGTTTTTAATCTTTTACCATTAACGCACTAAAATAGGTTTTGACAACATGATTAAACTGCAATTTGAAATATGGACATCGCAACTACAATATTTGCTATCAGATTGATGTACTTTTGTTGCTTTCTATATTTGTTGGACAAATCATCAAAAGTTCTCATGTCTCCCAGTCCTATAAAAAAAGATATATTTGTTGGAAAAATCTCTTTACAAGGGAACTGACGTTTATTATTTTATCTTCCGTTTCAACATATTTTTCTCACACAACCTTTCTATTTCCAGAGATTCTGAACTGTTCTATTTGGCACCATCAATTTAGAATTTTGGTGATACTACTTGGTCTGTGCATACTATGACATTTTTTATAAGAAAAAAAAAATCTACATTTGAACTTGTCAAACCAAGTGCATAATTTGCTTCGGTTAACATCTTTTTGCATAACCAGAGGAAGTGGATGTAGAGTTTTTCCCTCTCATCCTGTAATCTCCCTCTTTCTCGATCAGCTCTTGTGTTCATGTGAATAGAGTTCTAAATTGTATTCTGATGATTATTTGGCATATTTTCCTGCAGAAAGTAGCCGAATATACAAGGCGCTCTTCTGAACTGATGAAACAGAAAACTGACGATGCAACTCTCAGTGCCCTGGATTTGATTGCTGAGGCTGTATCCATCAGTTTATATTCAGAAAAATTACTTGAAATGAAAGCCGAAGCTCTCCTTATGGTCTGTATCATTTCAACTTAGCTTTTATGTACAATCCAGTATGATCTTTTCCTTTTTGAAAATGTCGTAATACTTATGTTATGGATGGGTTCTGCCTTTACCTGTGGTCTATTCTTCAACTTTGACTCACGATTGTTTATATTTTCCATTGGATCTTCTCCTGCAGCTTCAAAGGTATGAAGAGGCAATTAAGCTGTGTGAACAGAGTCTTTGTTTTGCGGAGAAAAATTGTATTGCAGAAAGTGATATCAGCAAAACAGATGTTTCTGGATCTCAGAGTCATTCACTTGCTGCTAGGTTGTGGAGATGGTGCTTGATAACCAAAGCCCTTTTCTTTCTTGGAAATTTTGAGTCCGCTCTTGATACAGTTGGGAAAATTGAGCAAGAGAAGTTTCACGAAGAAAAGTGAGATACAAACTTCCTGAGTACTTTTAAATCTATTAGAATCTTCCTTTCTTGTAGTTGTTTGATCTTGGTACTAATATTTATAATGCAGATCTAGAATTGAAAGTTTGAAATCATCATTCACATTAGCAGACACAATACGTGGGCTTATGAAGTGTAAGGTATGTAACTATTCAACACTGTGAATTCTCTTTTATTTTTTTTAATTTTTTGTTACTTGGTCGTTTCATGCAAATTTAAATAGTTATTTGGTACTATTAAATTCATGCTGAACTGAACCATATTTGCTAAACTAATCTTGAATTTTGTCTTGGGTTTTTCAATTGAACTACTGAAATGTGGTACACTTCCATGGTATCCTCATACCAACCTAGGCTTTTATGCTCTATACACTATACTTACCTAAGAATTCCCCTTTACATAATCCTGGACGTGTATCTTCATCTTGTATTGTATCTTATCCAGTGAGATTTTGAGGACTAATGAGGTTTATAACTTCGTCATGGAAGATAGAAAGTTGTGTCAGTGAGGACTAGGAATAAGTTATTGACGTATAATGTCGACATTAACAGGAGGCTTCCGTTATAGCACACATGGACACTCATTCTTTATATTTACGTGATCATGTGCTTTCTAAAATCGATTGAAGTTAAAGATTATCCTCTTTGTCAGGATAACAGTCCTTACAAGCACTTTTGTTGCTTATGACCATAAATTCTTATTCTTTTTTTTTTTATTGCTAGCAACTGACATTATTATTCTTAACAACAGCACTACATTGAATACCATAAAAGGTTCTTTTTGTTGGAACTTGGGGCAGAAAGAAAGAATAGAACTTTCATTAATACAAAAAGGGTCGTTCGGCCGTCACAACTTATGTGATCCTTATTTTAATTGGGAGGATCTTATGTTAAATCACCATTCAACCAAAAGCTTAAGTTGATGTGATGAGTAAGGATTAATTTAATTATATCAACCAATACTCCATAAGTGGGACTAGAAATTTTGAAAAATGCCCTATAAGTGGAATTTAATTTAAATTGGGGAGGAAAATGTCTCAGCAAGGACTTGAGCAAGACCTCCTGCTCTGATATCATGTCGAATCATGTTAAATGATGAATCATCCTAAATGTTTAAACTGATAGGTTGGGGTAAATTTAATTATATCCAATAGTTTGCTTTTCTTTGTAATCATATCAAGCTTTTTTTTTTCTCGATAACCATTGTCAGTTTGATGATGTTGGAAAAAAAAAATCAATATGAAAAGTAGTTTTCCCTTCTGTATATACCTTCTATCATCATAAGATAAGCTGTTCTTCGGTTCCTTAAGGATGGGTAGTCCTTATGCTTTGACCTTTCTTCAAAATGATATTGAAAACTTGATATTGAATGAATTTATAAATTATAATCTTTGACTTAATGTATACATGGTTTTAAATAACAGAGTGCAGGAAATGAAGCATTTCGATCAGGGAAATATACTGAAGCAGCAGAGCATTATACAGTTGCATTATCTATTAACGTCCAATCCAGGTCTTTCACTGCAGTTTGTTTATGTAATCGTGCTGCAGCATACCAGGCTTTGGGTCAGATTGCTGATGCCATAGCAGATTGTAATCTGGCTATTGCCCTTGATGAAAATTACTCAAAGGTAGGCTTTTATGAACTTGCATGCTAGTTGAATACGCATTGTATTGTGAGCAGCTTGATTATTGAATTTAAATTATTTCTTATCACTTAAACTTCATGTTGATGGAATGGAACAGAGTAGTTAACCGTTACCATTTAATATAACAACTTATTGACGATTATCGAAGTTGTATGGCATTAAAATTTGCTATATTCACTCTAGGAATGGTACTCATTCTTAGTTGTAACTTTATGATAACTTATAATCACTTATTATATTCAACACTCCAAAACTGTAAACTTTTTTGGTGTTTGCGTGGCTGCTACTGTATTGTCTTACAATGGAGAGTTTTGTTTTTCTTATTTTTCTCAAAAAGTTCATGTTCTCCAGTAGGATTTCCTTTTCTTTTCTTTTTTTCGTCTGCTTGGCTTCACAATACTGAATTTGGCTTGAGAGAAATAGGAGAATTTTTAGGGTTTGGGGAGTTCGTGTAAAAGGTTTGGCCACTTGGAAACTTTAATATATCTATTTGGATATTTGGGACTTCTGTAATAATCGTCCATCATCCATGTATTATTCTTTTGAATTTGAACGAATCCTTTCCTATCCGGTTAGGTTTGTTGTTTTGTAGGTCCTTGATTATCTTATTTTTCTCGACGATTGCTCAGTTCCTTTTCTTTCTTCTACAACTCTTTTGACTTTTATACATTGGTTTGGTTTTATTTTGAAGAAAAAAAACAACTAATGAATGCTTGTGCAGGCATTTTCTAGAAGAGCAAATTTACATGAGATGATCAGAGATCATGCTCAAGCAGCTAGTGATCTCAAGAAATTTATCTTCATTGTTGAAAACCAATCTGATGGCAAGGTTACATCTAATAGATCTGTTGGCAGTGTAGAATTGAAGAAAGCTCGTAGGAAAAAGCCTCTAATGGAAGAAGCCGCTAAAAAAGAAATTTCCTTGGATTTTTACCTTATCTTGTAAGTTAATGCTTTGGCTGATATTTCAATATTCTGATTCATATAGTATTATAAACTTCCTTTATAGCCTTTTTAGACGTTATTTCCTTGTTGAATGTTAGCATTGGATTAAATCATCTGAAGGGACAATGTAAATTAGATGATCTTTGTGTTTTATTTTTTTTATTATATCCGTGTCAGTCCAGGCCAGCTTGGCACACCTCGACTAATGTCATGGGACGGTACAACATTTGAATGTCAAGGAAACCCGTAGGAAATTAATTCTTAGGTAGGTGGCCACCATGAATTGAACCTATCACCTTAAGTACCCCAAGGCCTTATTTGATCTCTTTGACCCCAAGGCCTTCTTTGACCACTAGGGCCACGATGGTTGTGTTTTATCTCTGTAGACAACTCTTTGGTATCAATTAGCCGATCTATATAATTTGCATTCTCTTTTATCACCAGTGGTTAAACATCTTAAAATTTACAATTAAAAAATTTTCGTGTCAGGGGAGTTAAAGCAACTGACACTGCATCTGATGTCAAAAAGGCATATCGGAAAGCAGCCCTCAAGCATCATCCTGACAAGGTATGGAAGTTATTTATGCCTCTAATTTATTTATGTTGATACATGATAGTGTTTTTTCTACCTCGTTTTGTTATACCACCACGGCACGGCCCGTTCTTTGTTGGAATTCAGGCTGGTGTATTCTTGGCAAGAAGTGACAGCAGTCATGATGGACGACTCTGGAAAGAAATCTCTGAGGACGTTTATAGGGATTCTGACAGGCTTTTTAAGCTCATTGGAGAGGCTTATGCTGTGCTATCAGACTCCAGTAAGGTTTGTACCTTCTTTCTATAGTTTGAACCTCCTGTAGTTCATCTTGAATTCAACTTTTTGTTTTACCAATACATTGAACTCCAGTCCCTTTATTTTGTTTTACTCAATAGGTTCAAACAACTGTGAGCCACATGGCTGTTTAAACTTCTTTTCACGGATTCATTCAAAACCAAATACTAGTGTCATTTGTTAAAACATGTAAATTACAAAGTAGCCCAAAAGCTTAAGCTTGATAGAATAGATATATTTAATTTTATCAACACTTTAACCCCACTTCTCTTTTTCCTTCCTTTGGGTTTTACAAAGCATTGATGGACTGGTGTGAAGGTTAATCCACCATTTGCTTTGGTAAAACAGATAGGGAGTTGAGGAGCGAGGGAGAAAGGTTTGGAGCATGAGGGCTTAAATAGCACTTGAGCTTAATCCCTTGACATATAGTTAAATCATTGATGAGTTACAAACACGGTAAATTTGATTATATTAATACTTTAACACTCTCTCACTGATGAGTTATGAACATGGTAAATTTAATTATATTAATACTTTTAACACTCTCTCAGTTGTGGGTTTGGAAGTGCTATTGCAAGGGTTCGAATATATGACCTTTTTACTTCGATACTATGTTAAATCATAAGCTGATGGGTTACAGTTGTACATTTAATTATATCAATAATTTAAAACTCTCACTTGTAAGCTTAGGAATTTGTAAAAGATCCAACAAGTGAAAATTAATATTTAATTAGGGGAGTAAATTATATTACAAGAGCATATGGTCTTCTACACTAATACCATATTAAATTATCAATCGCCCAAAACCTTAACAAATGGCAACTGGAAGCATGAGGAAGAACTGAAACCGACGGACCAAATTTCACAACATGAATACCCTTTTAGTTTAAGATGTCTTCATTAAGAAAGGTTGTATCTCTTTTTTAGTACAACAATTGTAGGAGTGGGAATTGAAGTATGGTGCCTTATCCACTGAGCTATGCTTAGAGATTGGCTAGGAGGGTTGGATCTAAACACTGCATTTGTTGATACTATTACGTGTCTTAATTAAGAAGGTGCTGGTACTTCCACTCTGATGGTGCGCCTAGTTCCTTGTAACTTCTGAATTTTAATCATAGGTTTATTATGTCTCCAAGGAGTGGCGTAGTGGTTGAAAATTTGGGTTTTGAGGGTATGCTCCCCTCAAGTCTCGGGTTCGAGACTCACTTGTGACATTACTCCTTCGATGTCTCCGGTGTCTGGCCTAGGAACAGGCGTGGTACCCTTCTTTCAAAAAAAATCATTGCCTGCTTAATTCTATACCAATGAAATGTCCAATTAAAAACTGTGTAAGGCACGGTTCATTAAGTAGTAGTGAACTATAGTTCTAATACTGTTTTCCTCTTAACAGAGATCGCATTATGATGTTGAAGAGGAAATGAGAAAAGAAGCTGCAAAGAATAGCAACAGGAGCAGCAACACTAGATCTTCCAATGCTTCCAATTTTCATGGATCCCCATTTGAGAGAAGTGCCAATGGCCGAAACTACAGGGACAATTGGAAGTCGTGGGGAAGTTCACAATATCGATGGTAAATGGAAGCGACCAGCATATCGATATGCAACTTTGTAAGATAATCTGCATCTCTTTTCACTCATTTGCATTCATTTGAAAGAAAAGCAGAGAAGAGGAAAAACAACAACCTGAATTAGCTCTAGCCATCATTTTGGCTACTGCTACATGTTCCTGCTGTTCCTTCGCTTTTTAGTTTTGACCACATACTTTTCTCGTGGTTATTTTTTTTGCAAAGACAGTCAATGAAAAAGGAAACTGATAAGATAAGTGAACAAGGTCAAGTAGTTGAATAATTGCCATTTTTTTTTCCAACACATTGGGGGGGTTCAGTGAAGTGCTGCTTGCATTGCAACAAGGTCATGTTTGTACAAACTTCATTACCACGGAGGAAAGGCAAGGCAAGATTAAAGAAGAGAACAAAGAGTTGAGTCTTTGATAGAAAAGCCATTGAGCTGGAGGGTGGAACCTTTGGAAGGCATTGCTCGGTATTACGTGTCGGGTTGGGTTACTGCGCTTACGCAAAAGCTCTACCGAAGAAAAAGTTGAAATATTTTTTCTGTATTTCAACATATTGAGAAGATTCAGTATATTGAGGCTGTAACATATTTTGCTTAGAATGCTCTCAATTCAATATTGTATTCTCTTGGCAGAGAATTTTCCTTTTGGTTTGAGTTGAGTTACAATTTTGTTTTTATAATTCAAGTTGATTTATTACAATTTCTTCCGGTCTTTTTGAAATGTCAGTTGCATTTTGAAAATAAGAAGATTATATGTGTGGGTTTGTAGGTAGGCTAAAAGAAGGCTGAGCTAGCTACGGAAGGCACGTCTAAATTAGAAGATTATATATTTACTATTAAAAAAATAAATAATAATAAAATAAATAAATAACTAAAAAGGCTAAATTATAATAAATACTCCTGAACTTTAAGGAATGTCTCAAAAATACTCCTAAAGTTAGAAAAGTCTTAATAGTACCCCTCACCTTTCAATAATGATTAAAAATATCCTTACTGTTATAACCCTTAACAGAACTTTGAACTGACCATAAAAAAACAAAAAAAATACTTATAGCCATGTTGATGTGGCAACATGTGGCTTAAATGACTAGGATATTACAAAATTACCCTTAGGTTAAAATAATTTCACTCTAAAAATAGGGCCAAATCCACTGCATTTTCACGATTTCTTCCCTAGGTGTTTTAAGCGACTGTGAAG
>JBBMKA010000026.1:17940868-17960092 GCA_037833695.1 Sechiopsis laciniata
CCCCCCCCCCCCCCCCCCCCCCCCCCCCCCCCCCCCCCCCCCCCCCCCCCCCCCCCCCCCCCCCCCCCCCACAACACACTGATTTTTTTAGCTTTTCTTCTTTATTTTTTTAGTGTTGTGATTGCAATAGTGGTTTATTCCATTGAAGAGTTTTGTATTTTTTTTCTTGAGTGATTTGTGAGCCTTTTCTTTGAGAGAAAATGAGAGAAGTCATTCTTGATTATTGTAAAACTATTGTATTTTCTCCCTGATATTTAGTAGAACCTGCATCGGTAGCAGAAGACTAGGTAACCATCATTGGGTGATACAGTATAAGTTTGGTGTCAATTTCTCATCCCTTGAACTTTTTTTAATTATCGTTCTTGTTGTTTAGGTTACTTTATCTATGCTTTTAAGTTTGTTGGTTTCAAATTAATAATTCTATTGTGCAATTTGGAACTCAAACTTGATCTGGGAAAGGCAATAATATTTTTGTCTAAATTAATTTGAATTTGGATTGATTATATTTTGGTGGCATTGAGCCAATTTTGCCGAACAAGACATCCTCAAAGGTTTGAGCAGCATAATTTGGCACGTCCCTAAAAAGTTTTTAAAAAAAAACCTCTTCTTTGGCAAATCGGACCCTCTCAAGTTAGTGAGGTCCGGCATGCTTGCAGAAGCTTCGTGCCTTGCTCGCCAACCAATTTGAAGAATATCCCTCGTGAGAGGACAAAGTTAAAAAAAACCTCTTATTTTGTGCTTGATTCTTCTAGTAGAGATGTGAAAAATGACGGTCAGTTTGAGTTTCTGTTTGTTCTTTTTGTTGTTGCTTTAAATTTTTACTAGTACTCTGCTATGAACTGGGTTTCGTGGATTTTATGGATTTGTTATGAGTTGATATGTTGTTTTCAAATTTCAAGTACATTTGGTTTTTTAGGGTTGATATGTTGTTTTCAAATTTCAAGTATATTTGTTTGCTGAAATTAGTGGGTTTTTTTAAATATGATGCCTTTGCTCTAACGAAATAATCATTTAGAGATAGTTTCTACAACTTTGTTAATTGTTTGACGTTCTTTGGATTCAAAGCTCAACAAAGATCTGAAATTATTGAAAAGGTCTTGTAAATGATAATTTTACATTGAATTAAAATAAATGTGGGATTTAATAAGTCATTTATCGTAAAAGGTAGTAATTGTCATATATCTTATATAATGGATAAATTTCTACATTGTCTTTCAAATTATTTGAACCGGCTTACTTTTCTATATGCGAAACAAAATGTTATAAATAAAGAGTCATAGAACAACAAATTTTAATGAAGTCGACAAGGTAAGAGAACAGATCAAGTAAAAGAATCAATATCAAATATTTCAAAGTAGGATGTTGACAATAATGAGATGATTTTCTTTATGAATAATCTATGGATAGTCTAGGTCACTCGTATTGTTGATTTTTTTGGTACATCTGTAATGAATAGTAGTAGTCTCGGTTAGGACTAGACTTGTGAGCCCAACAAAAATGTGGAACTATTTCAAAAAGAGTCTTCCAACCCAAAATGGGTAATAATCAAATTGGTTTATGCTCATACTTTAGTTTTTCTAGTCCAATGTTTTTTTTTTTTTTTTTTGAGAAATTGGGGTGGATAGCCACTTTTAAGAAAATATTTATAAATCTAGTCATATTTGAAACTAATTGTAAATTTATTTTTGGTTTTAAATTAAATTAATAATATTTTTTTTAAATATCGACTATACCCTTGTTTTACTTGTGACGTTAGTTTTTTTCCTTTTTCCTCTTATCAGCATTGTAGTGGCCAAGTAGCGCTACTGATTTTTTTATCCTTTTTTTTTAAAAAAAATTTTCTTGCAATTTCTTAAAAAAATAAATAAATCAATTACCTTTAATTCATTTTTTCAAAATTTATTGTTTTTTATTGCTTTCAAAATTTCATGATTTTTTTTTTATATTTTCCATCAATTTTTTTCATCTCTTTAAAATCCTCATTTTTACTTCATTTTTTTTCTATCTGTCATTCAATATGCTCCAAATGTTAAATTGTCTAAGATTAAAAAATTTTAGTGGATGAATTATTCTAACAAAATAATTTAATCAAATTTGAAAATATTTACATCTATAGTTATTAATGCAGTTCAATATTGTATTATTAATATACAGTATAAACTAACTAAAAAAATAATTATAAATGTAGTCAAATTTATAAATATTTACATTTAGTGACCGGGGAGTGGAAATGAATTAATACCAAACTAGATAACCAATCGCGCCACCCACCCATTCGGTCTCACTAATACATTATTAAACTATTAATATAGTATTATTTGCATCTATAGTCATAAATACGATTCAATATTGTATTATTAATACTTATTAATACAATATTATTTATTTAATATAGTATTACGTATTATTGCAGTATTATGTATGATTAATACTGTATTATTATAAATACTTATGACTATAATTGTTAAATTTGTTTAAAAGTGACCATATTTGTAATTATGGTATGAATTTGACTAATATTTTTAAGTTTTCTAAAATAATATCCATAAATCCTTATTTATTTAAAACATGTATTTATTTATTAATACATGATTAAATATTTTGCGAAATTTCCATCACTTTTTTCTCACACATTTTTTTCTTTTAGTCGAAAAAAATGATGACTTTTTGCACCTAATCTTTTTCAATTTTTCAAAAAAAGAGTTCATTCCGAAAATTTATTACATGTTCAGACACATTATTTATAGACACATTATTTATAGAGTATAAATGTATTAAACTTTGAAACCATGATCATTTCTTTAATACAATATATATTCATAAAATTATTATTAAATAATACAAATAAATATAAAGTTTGATGAATTAATACTTATATATGAGATAAATACATATAAATATAAAATGTATCTTATTCATGAAATATGACACTAATTCGGTATTTATACTCAAGTAAGAAAATATAGTATTTATACATAACATGATCAATACCACAAAACAACATCAATCTATAAATGCTTATTTATTTGAAACACATATTTATTATTAATACAGGATTAAAGATTTTATGTAATTGAAAAAATCAAAACAACTAAAAAAAGAGATAAATAAAAAATGTATTAAGCTTCATAAAGGAAATGAAAAAATAAATAAATAAAACCCAAAATTTTAGGAGATTTTTAGATGGAATTTTAGATGAAAATAAAAGAGAAGAAGAAATTTTAGACAGAGCAAAAAAATTGCTTTAAAATGTTGATTTGAAGAGTGAGGGTATTTGTGTATTTTTACTATAAAATGAAATTTTTATTAAAATGCGTGGGTTTAGATTTGCTAAATTTTTCCATTATAAATAGTTTTGTAAATATTTTCTTTATTTAGCTTAGTCTCGTAAAAAACCCTTTTTTTTTTTTTTTAGCAATTTGCGATGTTGTGATAATTTCAATTGGGTGTTCATTTTGTAATCATGAATGATAGGTTTGTTTTGAATCTTAATCAATGTTTTATATTTACAAGGGACAACATGTGGTCAGTAGAAGTCATGAGAATTGAAGATGTGCACGATCACCTTTTCATTTTTTTTTATTTTTTTGAACAGCAACTATATTTGCAGAAGCAAAATCCCCAAGCAATATTTAAAAAATATGAAGAAAAAAACTAATAATGTGAGTTTGTGTGAAATCTTCTCAAAACAAAATATTTTTAGTCTTTTGTATTAAATTGTTTTTTTAATGAAAGAGCTCAAATCATGTTTCTTTAGTGTTGTTTCCAATTCTTACCGAAAGTGAAAGAATTTATAAAGCATGGATTAAAGGATTCTTTCTAAGATTAACATTGACAGCAAACATAATATCTTAAAAAATCTAGTTAAATTAAAAGCGATTACTAAAACATGCATCCAACGCTATAATTTGGTATAGGAAATTTAAAAATATATATTTCTTATTATAGCAGATTCACTCATACATTTTTCTCACAAAAAAAAAAAAACAAAAAAAGTTTTTTAGAGGGGACGGATAAAATCTCCCTAAATTTAAAATATTGTTTGAATTATCTTCCCAAATATTTTTTAGTCAAATTCAAAAATTAGATTTTATTTTATATTTTTACATTCAAGATTTTTCAATTTAAATTATCATCTAAAGATATTTGTCAAATCAAAATAATATTGAATTTAATCTGAAGATATTCACTATTAAAATTTGGTGCATAACATTGATATGTGACGACTCACCCATCTAGTAACAGTTTCATGATTTTTTCAAAAAAAAAAAGAAGTAACGGTTTCATGAGAAAGAATAAAAGTATTGCACTATTTTTTCTTTCATTATAATTGTTTCAAGTGAGTTTTCTTAGTAATATTTTTAACAAACATATTTATATATATCATGGATATCAAAGAATGTGTTGTGAATATTAATCATCCATATTTATCCATTCTCTCATAAGCCTCTCTCCTCTTTTGACATTGTCACGTGGCTCTCTTAAGAGAGTTGAGAGAGAGCCTTCGCAATTTAGTTCGATTAAATTTTAAAAATCATAGAAATTAAATTTTAATTTTTTAAACCATAAAAATTAAATTTTAATTTTTGACAATATACAAAATTAACAAATTTTTAATGTTTCTTATGACTAAAGATATTTTTTGAACTTTTTGGAGTACATGGTTTTTTTAAAACAAAATTTTAACATTTTATATAAGGATATTTTTAAAAATATGGGTATTTTTAAAAAAATCAATGGTAAGTTTAAGACTTCTCAAAATTATGGGTACTTTTTTACATAAAATTTGATATTTTCTATAACTTAAAGATGGAGTGTTTGGCTATATGATAATGATTTTGTTGAGTGGTATAGTTTGGTATGACATAAAATATAGAAAATTTAGGGTTCTAAAATTTATTGATAAAAATTTTATAGAGTAATATTTCTAAAATTTTACCTATAGTGTTTTTTAATAGATAAATATTTTGATGTTTCTTATTAATACAACAAAAATAGGGAAAGAATTAAATATGTTACTTACAAACTAATTAAACTCGTGTGAGTGATAAACAAATTTTTCTATCAGTGATGTCCATTAATTTATAAAAAAAATAGAAAAATCATCATATCTAAATTTTAATTTCCTTCCAACTATAGAGACTAAATTCAATTTATTTCAAAATTTTGGGATGTTGTAAAGTAGTTAATTTATCTAAATTTAAAATTGAATAAATTAATATATGAAATGTTTAGTAGTTCAATTGATTAGAACATCACGTTATCAAATTAAGAAGATGACCTTTCTCATAGGAGGCCTTTTCATGTTCAAAAAAAAGTAATAATAATAAAATAATTAAATTAAATTAAAAAGTCTCATGAAAGCGGTTTATTATAAAAAATGAAATATGATGGTATAAATATGATGGGAGAAATGGAAAAATGAAATATGATTGTTCTTTTAATGGAAGACCGAATTGAAAATTCTTAATATATTACTTAAAATCAAATGAAAAATGACGTAAAGCCTTGGTCTTTATTTTTGGAATTATATATAGCTAAGCTAGAAAATAATTTGAAACTAGTTCAATTCTGAAATTACTATTCCAAATTATGGAATGAACGTTATATATCACATCAATTCATAATTCTACATTTGAACACAAAATTACCAAAATTTCATATATTTTACTTGTAAAAGAAGGAATCAAATGTGGAAATCTCGATTGATAGTTGTAAAAATAAAACACAAATTCATGAAACATAGATATAACAAAAAAAAAAAAAAAGAAAAAAGAAAAAGGGCAGCACCCAAATGTTATCTAGCTGCTTACCTTATCAATTTTATTTCTTTAAGCTTTACAAATTGAGCTGACCTTTTCGAGACCATTTTGATCCCCGAAAAATAAGTTTGAACTTTCAACTTTAAAGTTTTTATGGTCTCGTAGTCAAGAAGATCTCGAAAAACTAAAAGGCAAAGGTTCAATCAATTATGGTCACCTACCTAAGAATTAATTTTTTAAGTGTTTTCTTGACATACAACATGGTCAAGCGATATGTCTCGTCACATTAATTGAGGTGAGTTAAGAAAACTTTAAAGTTTATATTATAAATAACTAGATCACTATCGTCTAACGAATCTATAAAATTTGATTTTTTTTTTTTTTTTTCTGCTAGACAAAGGAACTTAGTTGCATACAAAATTTAGGTCTCTACTAAGGGATGTTTTACTAGACACTTTGTATTGTTTAGAAACCTGTTAGATAATTTAAGTCTTCTTTAATTACTTGGAATTGGAGCTTCCTCCCAATTCATTTCTGGACTCGAGAAATAACAAGGAATTTTACAATTCAGCTAATTTGTGGGTTTCGAACCTACAATTCCAAGGGGAAGGGAGCATACCTTGGAAACGGTTTCCAAGCCTCTACCAACAAGGCTGCCGAAACAGATAATTGACCATTTAGGAGTGTATTAGACACTTAAACTTAAATGACCTATTTGATCCAACCCTAAAAACTCAATGATCAAAATCTAATTAAACTAGCCCTCTAACAGAAATCTAAGAGTTGTAAACATTTCAAAAAGTTTGGTTTATATGAAAATGTCAATGATATAGGAAAAAAAGTTACACGTTAGGTTGGTTTGGTTCCATTATAACCGTTCCTGTCTTAGAATCAATCTTGGCATCAAGCTTTGACGTCCGTACGAGATTTACAATCCACCTCTCAGCCTCCTCATAATTCAAGTTCAACTTCTCGGCGAGGATGCTGCCGCACATGTAATAACGAGAAATGAAACAATACAATTCACAATGACATAAGATATACAAGCTCACATGAATTCCAAGGCCAGGTCCACGACTGTCCGATTATGTCAAGTGCAAAAACAAACTTTCTTTTAATTGGATTAGATGATGGAAGCAAGCATTGATTCAATCCAAATTCAAAACACGAAGCCTAATATTTAAGAGAATCTCATTATTTACACCACTAAGAAAGAAGATTTAGAATCATATCTGCTACAGAACTGGGTTGAAGAGAATCCTACAACAAGCATGTCGTAAACCATTTTTTCTTCCCCTTTTGATCCCTCCCAGCCTTCTTTCAGGTGATAAGACATGGAGAACAAAGGAAGTGAACACAAACAAGAAGCATAGAGGAGCTTCTCGAGATTATATATCTTAATTCTTCCACAGTTCTAATCAATACAACTTGTATAATATAAATTTGCAATGCCAAACGCATGTAACAATTGGCAACCTTTTGCAAATTTAAGCTCCAAAGCAGAGAAGAGAAAACAAATGATTTTGAACCCATACAGTCCCCCCAAACGATGTTAAACTTTAAACTGCTAAAAAGGTAGGCCAAAAGTTCTCTTGATTACACAATTGGCAGTGCCATTTGTTAATTATCACAATGGTCAAATAAAATGAATATGGATAAGCATTGCTCAAATGCAAGTTATTAGGATTTTTTCCCGTACAATTGCATGATATACTCTTTTCTATCAGACATAAGCAAACAGCTGCATCATGCAATGCACCCAATAAAAAATAGAAGTATATACGAATTTAAAGAGGGAGAATGAAGAAGCGTGTACCTCTTATCAATGCGCTAATGTATTCTGCAGTAAGTCTCAAAGATGAAAAGGCGAGCGTTTTCCAAAATCTCATCTCTCAAAGGAACGGTAGAAAGGTTGCCTTCTTCGAGCCTCTTTCCAAGGAAAGGATCATTCAATATGACCTACATTGAAGACAAGCAGTTAATTATGACATGAAAACAAAACAGAGTCTAAGAATTGACCACATGTATTGTTCACTGCCAGCTAAAATATGACTCAAGAGCCATACCATCCAAACAGATAAAGAACCGAACATTACTAAAGGAAAGAAAAATAGGAAGCTTACTTTTTCACACGCCCTCATCTTCTTCTGTGCCCCATCGAAATCATAATTGACATAAACACAAGTCAAGAACTCTGTTATGGGATCCTTATAAGAACACTGTTCTTGCTGAATAACCTTGATAAAATCTTCGAATTGTGGCCTCCGTCTTTTGTTAATAATGAATGCAGTTGCCAAATAGCGTAAGAGATGGGGAGCATTGGTTTGAATGGCATTTAAATACCTACAGAATAGAAAGTTACCATCCCATTAAAACAGAAGAGAAAAGCTGTCTGATACATCTCCGTTCATCCTCTATTCATATGTCATTTAACAAATTTCTTTTCATGTTATTCTGTTAGACATGTGTACTAGCTTTTAGTATCCTCATCCAGTAACTCCTCTAAGGTGTGTTTGATTTACTTAATTAACGTCATATTACAAATTAGTTTTTACGATTTCTCTTCAAACAATCACTTCCAAACGAGCTATTGTAATCACTCATTTCTAATCACTCAAAATAATCATCCTTTTTATTTACTAATTACTAACCACTCAAAAAAAATCATTCATTTCAAATCATTCATTTCTATTCATTCATGTCTAATTATTCATATCTAACCACTCATTTCTAACCCCTTAAAATAATCACTTATTTCTAACCACATCCAAACGAGCTATTGTCTGCAAACCCTATACAAAAATCATCATCGAGACGAGCTATTAATTATTACCCCTCTACAAATAATCACATCCAACCAAGCTATTACTAAAACTCAAATTTCTAATCATTCAAAATAACCCTTCATTTATAATCACTCAAAATAATGACTCTACAATTTCACATCCAAACACGAGGACAATTCTTCATGCCATTTACCACGTCCTTATTATTTTTTTTTTCTGTTTGACTAGTATTTAATTCATCCCCACATGCCCAGAAAAAAAAAAAATAGATAAGAAACAGTAGTGCCTAATAACATAACTGTCTCATTAAAACAACACAGAAACGACATGATAATGGAAAACGTGTGGGACATGATTTTAAGGAGATAATTCCAAATAATTAAGAATAACAGAGAATGTTGTGAAAAACATGTGGGACATGTATTATCAGTAAAATGTAGTGAAAGCAGTAAACATTTAGTAGACTTACTTATCTTCATTAAACAGATCAATAATCTGTGTTCTTCCATTGTCGTTATTGAAAAAGATGAAGAGGCTCCAATGCATCAACCATGTTCTGCTTTGCTCTTGATTCATAGGTGATGAGAAATTCTTCAATAGACATTACCAGAAAGAGTCAAAACGGTGGTGGCATCACAAAAACAAAAGGAGCTAGATAGATAACCCCACCTTAGAGTCAATAATCTCCTTTAAACGATTAAGCTCGTCGACAGCAATATCCCAGTTTTGCATTAAAATCTCAGCGGCAAATTTTCCCCACAGAGCACTCTGGCTCCTTTCACTGTCTGTGCATAAGGCTCTGTACTGATAAAGATAGTCAGCAGCACCAGAGTAGTTACCACACTCGAACTGAAATTTGGCGTATTGATATAATGCTTCGATTTGATCTGGACCAATCTGGAATAGAAGTTTTATGGAAACACAAAAAAGATAATTCAATGACCAAATTTTCATTCAAAAATTGTATGATAAATATGTTTCTTAATTAAAAAAATAAATGAATTAAAGGACCGATCAGTACTCAAATTTTTATTTCATTTTTCAGTTCAATTCTTTTTTTTTAAACTAAGAAATTGGAGCTTGTTCCACTATACCGGGGTAACCACACCCGTCTCTAGGCCAGCTATCAGGAGACAAGAAATAGAGACATGGGAGGTGTCTATAAACTAATATCACAAGTGCGTCTTGAACCTAAGATCTTGAGGAGAGCACACCTTCAAAGCCAAGCTTTCAACCGCCACGCCATCTCTTGGGGACTTTTCGGTTAAAATTTTAAGCAAACCAATAGATTGGTTTTGGTGTTGATTTTCACCGAACCTGACGGATGAACACCCCTAGTACCAATACTCCCCATACACCTAAAGAAAAAACCAATTAAAGCACTGAGCTTCAACCAAGATAGCACAACATCAGACATCAACCCTAAAACAGTAACTATTCGAACCAAGAATTCAATGTTGTTCATGAGACATAATGCACTACATGTACAAAAGCAGACAACGCCAAATGCAAATTTAAGACCATAAACTAAACCTGATAACGATCATTAAGCAGTTGAAGATTATACTGCTTATCAGCTCTGAGTTCCTGAACAGCAGCCGGATTCTGCAGGAAAGTAACGAGCGGCGCCGCAGACTCCTCCAAAGCTTTAAGCCTCGACACCACTTCCAACCTTCTATCCACCATATATGCACCAATCCCACCACAAATTCAGACCCAAAACACGCAATAAAATTAAAGGTAAATTATAAATTTAGTCCTTATAGTTTGAAGAAAGTTAGAATTTAACTCCTACGATTTCAAAAACTAGAATTTAATCCTTATGATTTGAAGAAAGTAGGAATTTGGTCCCTATGGTTTTAAAAACATAGTCTATGGTTCGAAGAAAGTTAGAATTTGGTATTTTAAAAATTAGAATTTAGTCCCGACTGTCTCTAATTGTTAGCAAATTGAGTACGTAACAACGTGAGTTAATGGACAAAAAAAAATAGATTTTATCAAACCCTAAGTACTAAATTCTAGTTTTTAAAAGCATATGGACTAAATTCTAACTATCTTGAAACCCTAAACTCAAACTTCCTTCAAATGATAGGAACCAAATTTATAATTTACCTAAAATAAAAAATCAAGAGTTGTACAAACCTTGGGGAACATCGTCGGCGCGGTACAGAGACTTGTGGATGTCCATGGCGTAATCAACCATGTTGGTCTGGTTGAGAAGCTCGATTTTGGACTTGAGGATCTGCTCCTCGGGGTAAAACTGCTGCTCTTGAAGAAACTCGAGGAGAGGGAAAACGAGATGACGGTCCAGATTTGTACCGATTCGTGGAGTTAGATCGTAATCCGCCATGGAAGTGTTTGCTTGTGCTTGATTGTTGAGGATACAGAGAGTAATGGTTTGGGGAAGGAATGAGGATATAAACCCTAATCGCCTCAGCAACGGTCTTCTGTAAATATTGCACTTATTTGTTATTGTGAGAGTATTTTCAATTAAAATATAATTATTTGCCCTAAAACCATTTTTTAAATAATAATAATTAAAATTAAATAAATTATAGATTTTTTTTTTAAAAAAAAATAGAAGTTCATTAATCAAAGTCACAGGAGAGATTCTCACCCAATAAAGATCATTGTCCTCGTCAAAAAAAATGGGATATCCACCTAAAAAGAAATAAGAATACATTGTTTGACAAATAAGTCACACAATTACAAAACATGCTACAATGAAAAATCCTAATAATTCTTAAGGAAACAAGAGTTGTCTTTAACATAGAAATACCTTGAATTATATGATTTCAGTAAAAAAAGAAATTAAATTAATTTTTTTTAATTTTCAAAAATAATTAAAATCACCATTCATGCTTTTCTAAGACAACAAATTAAATTTTTATTCAAAATTTAAAGATAATTTTACCATTATTTTGATCATTTTTAGCTTAAATTAATTCAATTATTCATATTTTTGAAAACTAAATTAATTGGTAATGTGAATTTAAAAAAAAAAAAATCAATTGATAATGAATAGAAGAAATCGTCTATTTTATAAATATTAGGAAATATTTACGTATGCATGTATAGTTTTTTTTTTTTTTTTTTTTTTTTTTTTTTTGGAACCACATGAGTTTCTCCCAAAACCAATTGAAAACTAAAAAAAATCATCACATATTTAAGGTAAGATCCTCCACATAATTTAAGTAATTAAACAACTAATATTAACATATAATAATTCGTAAATTAAGTATACAAAGGTAAAAAATATTTTTTTACAAACACAATTAATATCTAGATTATCACCGAAACAAAAAATTTTCATTTTCTTGGAAACTTAAAAGGTTGATGTTCTTGTTTATTTTTTAATGTTCTTAAGATCAAAGGTATTTTTGCAACATTGTAAAATCCAAAAGTATTTTTAAAATATTTTAAATGTAAGGGTATTTTTTAAATCAAATTTTTATGGTTTTAAAATATATATTTGATAGGAGTAGTTGAAACTTTTCAAAGTTTATGTACTATGTTTTACAAAACCTCCAAAATTAACGGGCATTTTCAAAAATTTAGACCAATAATAATTTCCATTCAGAGGCACCTTAGAAGAGATAAGGAAAAAAGACGAGGAAGATTTTAAAACTTATTGCAAAATAGGAATTGATTTTAAACAATTATAAAAAAGGAAAACTTGTATGTGTGTAGATTCAACCTATTTTTTGCCACATAGCACAAGTTTTACCACATATTTATTTAATTTTATTTTTGAATTTATTTTAATAAATACTGTCATATCATAAAAGAAAATCTGAAGAGGAAAATTTAAAAAATGTGAAGTGAATAATTATATTACACGACAAATAAGTTGACTTTAACTAACAACAAAAGCAGTAGTTCAATGACATTAGTGTACACCTAATAACTAAGAAATCTTAGGTTCAAATCTTCCACCCTATTAAAAAGTTAATTCAATTCTATAGTTACAAGTTCGATCATAAGAATCGATATTTAACTCTAATTCATTTCATAATTGACATTGATATTACACAATTAACCTGAATTTTAAAGTGAAATGCAAAATTGGAAATCCGGAAAGGAAAACAGTTAACAGCGTTGGGGGCATTCATAGAACTCCCCATTGTATGCTTAAGATAGCCAAGTTATACATAAACAAAAACAAAGAGCGTTGATAAGGATAAGACTACATAGACATAGATTCTATCGAACACAACGGATATCGAAAAGAAAAACCCGAAAAAACTCGAGCTTTACACTAAACAGTGAACAGCCATGCTGGAACGGAGTCTGAAAAACTCCTCAGGCGATGAGGAAAGGCAGGACAGTCAGCATGAAAGCCTCATAACTGAATGTTGCAGAACCAGAATATGTGGTATCCTTTTCCTTGAATTTCTCAGTCAGTCCCTGTAATTTTTTTTACATCAAATGCGTTTCAGTTTAAGCCTATCATTCTCCACATCGCATTAAAATGTTCATAAGAATTATGGGAGCCACAAAAATCAACATGATTTTGTTGATTGTTGCTGCTGGAGAATCGAGTCAAGAGTTCAGTTCATACAAGGATTTGAACATGTTATAGGGAAAATACGAACAGCTTCTCAAACCAAAATGATGAAAATGACTACTTGATAACCATTGTGGATTGGCCCCTAGTGATTAGGAATTTGAAAAGTTATGGATTCAATACATAATGAACTGAGAATTAATTTCTTAGGAGCAAGAGTTTACTTGACAACCAAATGTTGTAAGGTTAGACGATTTGTCTCGTGAAAATAGTTAAAGGGCGCGTAAGTTGGCCTAACCCATTGATCGAACTCTCATGGATATAAAAAAAAAAAAGCGATTACTTGATAGCCACTAATGTTAAAATGGTGTGAGTTGTAACAAGCATTCAAGGTATTTACAAGCATCAACACAAATGGAATAAACTCAAGTTCAAAGTTTTGGAAAAGATTTAAGAACGACTAGGCAAGCATGCAGAACTAAACCCACAGATTGCATACTTCGGTTTCAAAGATGATGCCATGTAATCACTTCTAAACAGTAAACAGTAAATACTATAATATAAAAAATTATATATGAAAATAAATATAGTCAAAAGCTCACCTTGACTGTAAGACAGCACCTGCATTAGTAAAAAGAAAAAACAATAAGAACGGTGATCAATGAAAACTTCACAGAAGCTCAGAAATATCACATGGAATCTCTAATTTTTTCTTTAAAAAAGCGTCATGTCAAAATCAAGAGCAAGGGAAACAAACGTACTCAATGAAATTATCATATTCAATGGCCTTGCTTTTTCCACCACTTTTGTCAAACTTGGACACCAGCAAGTCCAAGACCATTGGTGAGACTGCAAACCCCAAACTCAGAAGTGCTTCTCGCAACTCATTCGAATCGATTTTTCCACTTCTATCTGAATCAAATCTCTCAAAAATGCCCTGAAAAAGATGCATTAAATACTCTATTTCATAGAATTACACCACCAGAATCAGATAATGTTGGCCAAAATAATATCAAATATTCAGCTTACCCTCCAGCTCTGAAGACCATAGAACAAAGCAATGAACTCCTTGGGTCCTGTTTTTCAGAAAAGAAATGCAATAAACAATGTCAATAGAAAAGGTAAAAAGCACGATTTCCAGATGAACAACACAGCATATATCAAATCTAAGACAGAATTTTCCTTTTTTTTTTTTTCTTTTCCTTTTTTTTTTTTTTTTATATTCCTAACTGTCTAGGCAAGCACCTCAACTATTATCACACGACATACCGCCTATAACACTTGGACGTCAAGAAAACCCGTAGAAAATTAATTCTTAAGTAAGTGACCACCATGGATTGAACTCACCCTCTCTTAGTTCCTGAAAACCCTCTTGATCACTATGCCACTGGTTTCTAAGACAGAATATTCCTCCTCTTCAAATCACCAAGGCAATTTCAATGTTAAATATATATATATATTTTTTTTAAAAGTCAATTAAGTAGTGGAAATTGAACTACATATTCTATTTCAAAAGAAAACGTCACTGTTATGCATAATTTAAAAAAATACATACACATTGACAGAGATTTTAATAACCCAAAAGCTTCTGAGTTTTGAAAAGTCAATAACTTTAACCACAAGTTTGAAACTAGTTAAGTTTGTGCAACCACCACGACTAATACAAGTCCAAATAGTAGGTTTCAATTATTTTTTTTTTAATAACTTTTGGGTATCACCAGATCAAACAAACTCAAAATAAAACTGAGATATCCTTGTCTAAAATAGAAATAGTAATAGAAAGAATCTAGTATCTTATAGAATACCTCAAAGATATGATTTATGAACTTCATGAACTAATCAATTAATAAGAGAAAATCAAATCACAGTCACTAAAACATACATTACAATTCAACGCAATTATAATGAAATTCACATAGATAGTTTCAACGCCAAATGGCTGACCTATTCCAATCCGTTCAATTTAGAAACATAAAAATATAATTGTTAAAAGTAGCTGAAACTAATAGTAGGGGGGTGTTTGTTTGTTGAATTTATGGAGGATTTACAATGAGTATTTACTAACTATTCCTCAAAAAACTACATCCATAGGAGTTTTTGTAACTACTCAAAACAACTCCTCATTTTTAATACTAAAAACAACTCCTCATTTCTAATCATTTATTTCTAACTACTCAACATAACTCATCTTTAACCACTCATTTTTAATCATTCATTTTCAACTCCTCAAAATAACTATTCATTTCAAATACACATCCAAACAAACATGCTACTGTCTCTAACTACTCTACAAAAAAACATGAGTTTTTTGCTGCAACTTTCTATTTCTAACTACTCAAAATAAGTGATCAAACTAACTCCTCATCCAAACACCAAACTGTTAGTTTTTTTTCCCTAATCTGGGCATTCAAGATTCACAGGCTCTCTTTCATTCATTTTTCCATCATTACTGTTGTTGATTTAAGAATCTAAACTCACAGAAATTTCTTATTGCTAGTACAAACAACAAAAGGCCATAGAGAAGGGGAAAAGCGAGATTACCGATCTTCCTCGTGTTCGTGTTCGTGAAATGATACATGAGAAGATGAACGGTTCTGATGCTAAACTTCTGATTATACGAAGAAAGAACACCCTGCAACTCCTTATCATCAATAAATCCACTCCCATCCTGATCGGCGACTTGAAAACACGCAACGATGCTCGGATCTGTACCAGGTGGAAACGCCGATGGCATGAGAGACGCGAAAGGGTTTCCGTACGCAGACGGCGGTGGATAACCGCCGCCTGCTCCGCCGTAGGCCTGATGACCGCCGCCTGCTCCACCGTAAGACTGATGACCGCCACCGGCGCCGCCGTGAGACTGATCGGGCTTGTTCTTGTGCGGTTTTTCGCCCGGTGCCGAGGTTGCGCCGTATGGGGCGGCCACCGGAGCGTAGGGCTGAGCCGTCGGCGGTGGAGCTCCGTAACCACCGCCGGCGCCGTAGCCGTAACCATAACCGGCGGGCTGATTTGGATAACCTGACATTTTTTTTTTTATCTCTGTTGGCAAAAACGAAGATAGAAATTGAAGGTGCTGATCCCAAGCAGTTATGTAATAAAGTCTTTATTCTGGTGGAGGGTTTATATAGGAGATATGATGATGTGATTCTCGACATCAAATTGGATATTATTACGAAAGTGACATTCATGCCAAATTACCAATGAGTGTATGACTTTTTCATAATGAACTCTTAGAGATATATACACTTATTTTATTTCATTTTTTTAAATAATTATTTATAAATTTCTTAGTTGAGAAGAAATCAATTTTGAATTTCAAATATTTGTTGGTATATAAACACATGATAGGTATTTAATCCAAAACTAGTCAAGAAAATTTGTAGTGAATTAATTCTTTGGTTGGTAGCGACTATGGATTAAACTCATGTACCCAAGATCTTCTTTG
This sequence comes from Sechiopsis laciniata, assembly GCA_037833695.1. Taxonomy (NCBI): domain Eukaryota; kingdom Viridiplantae; phylum Streptophyta; class Magnoliopsida; order Cucurbitales; family Cucurbitaceae; genus Sechiopsis; species Sechiopsis laciniata. The sequence goes on from JBBMKA010000026.1 coordinate 17,957,369, forward strand.
ACCAATTGAACGAGTCCATGATGGTTTGAGATTGTAGTAACAACTTATTTGGATGTAAACTTTTGTAGACGAGTTGTAGCCAATATCTTTCGTTTGGATTTGAATTTTTATAGAGAAGTTGCAACCACTAACTTATTTGGATGTAGATTTTTTGGTAGAGGGATTACACAAATGAATGGTTTAAAAATGATAAATTATTTTTGAATAATTTGAAGTGAGTGATTATTTTGAATAATTACAATAACTCGTTTGAATATAATTTTTTTGAAAATAGATCGTAAAAACTCGTTTATAATAATTTGTTAAGTACAAAAATACAATCACCTTTTTAAAGTAATTAGACTTTTTTTTTTTTTTCTTGAGTTCAGAAGTTACTAGACCTGATTTTGTTTTTCTCAAACTGTGAGTTTGGAAACTCATATAAAAAGGAAAGCTTTCTTGCAACCAGAATTATAATTTATTGTTGATTATACAACCATTTTTCAGCATAAAAAATACCTATCTCTCATCATGTACCAAAAGATAATGGAAAAGAAAATGGGAAAATATGAAATGGAAAAATAAGAAATGACTTGAAAAATATGATTTTGATACCTACGGAGTTAAAAAAGTCAGTAAATTCACAAATTTGTCCCAACATTTTTGTATTAGTATATTATTTGATACCGATAGCCTAAAATTCACTTTTCGCACTAAAAAATCATCGTTTTTTTAAAAGATAATTTGGACGTGTGTGTCTATAGAAAGCTAACAGTTATTACAAAAAATAATAATATTATTAATATTAATGAAATTATTAAAAAAAAAAAAAGTCAAATAAAGTTAATATTAGAGGTGTATAGAAAAACCAATCATTCAAACTATATGGATTTTTTTTTTTTTTTTAAATCAACTATACCAATTAGATTTGTTATAATTCTTTTTTAGGTTGAAGTGAGTTATGATTTTATAATTTTTATTAGATTTGGTTGGTTTATTACTTCAAAAGTTTGACTCATTCAACTCAACCTAAATTAATAATAATATTTTTTATATATAAAATATGTTCTTAGTATATTGTCAAGAATGCATTTATAAGTAATTTGGATTTAAGTATAATATCATGCATTATTTATTTTATTACATGTTTAGATACAATAAAAAAAAAAAAGAAAAAGAAAGAAAAGGAAAGTGAAGTACACAAAAGTCAAACTTCTAATAAAAAAAAAAGTATACAAAAGTTGGTGTTTGGTAAGCAAGCAAATAGAAAGAAATGATAATAAATTAGTATTTGGTATGGAAAAAAAAATTGAAGTAAAGGAATGTGATATCTGATGCAGTTAAAAAAAATGGATATTTGAATCATTTTTAATATAATATTAATAATGGAGATTTTGCATGTATAGTAAAAAAATGGCAAAATATTTTTACCTATAGCACAAAATCAAAACTAATTCATTTGTAGCACAATATCTAAATTGAGTTCTATCGCCCATAGAATTCAATTAGTAATATACTTCTATCACTAGTTGAGTTCTATTACACTCATTCTAGTTACCGATAGAAAATCATGTGCTATACATGAATTATTTTAGAAATTGTGTTATTGTTGACTGAGAAATTTCGGCCAATAAGAAATTGTCACGTCATGTATAAATAAATGACAAAATTTAATTAATTGTTGGGCCAATTAAAAATTCATAATTATCTCAAAGTTAATTGGAGTAGAAGTGGATTTATTTGGAACTCGGGTTTAAATTAAACCAAGCCCAAAGCTGAATGAGACCAAAGCCCAATGGTCTAGCCCAAAAGGCCCAAGAAGCTCATGATGCCCAAGCCCACGAGGCCAAGAAATCTCTATAAATAGAGAGTTTTCCCTCATTTGCAAGGCACACAAAAACCAAGGAATTCAACCTGAAGACTCAGAGATTCAGAGAGAATTCATAGTATCCTGCATTTCAAATCTAAAGAGCCTTCAAGATCTGTCAACGAGTCAAAGAATTCAAAAACAAGCTTTAGAATTTAGAACACTCAACGGCAAAGGCTCCAACAAACAGATCATCTCTTCGCTTACAGGTTGATGATTCAATCACCATCATCTGAGAACAAGCTCGCAAGCCCTTCGGATCAACATCTTCAAAGTTCATTTCCCGAGAGAAAAAACCAGAGGATAAACATTAGAGATTGTAACACACGCACGTATTCAAATCAATAAAATTCAAACTTTATTTACACGTGTCTTAATGTCGTGTGAACAAATTGCCACGCCCAGTGGGACCATCTCTACCTCTCATCCCATTCTCTCACAAAAGCAAATAAATGACATTTGAAAAGGCGGCAACAAAGTTTGCTGCTACTTCAGAAACTTCAATGACATCAAGAATAGCCACATCAAAGGTTTTTGTTTCGCAAACTTACGATGGACCTATCACACGTAGCCGTTCGAAGTTCCTTGAGATAAATGAGCCGCGAATTATATCTAACGTAATTGTGAAGAAGATCGTAAAGCATTTTGAAGAAATTTCTGGAAAAGTCTTAGCTGAAGATAATGTGTTGTTCGATCAAAGCACTTCAGCTGTTTATCAATTGAAAGAGACGTCAAATCCTGATGTAATTGTTGGCTATTTGGCCCTATCTCAAATTAATTAATTAATTAATGTTTTGATGGTAACAAACTTGATCTTATTTACTAACGATTTTGATGTTTTAAGATGTTCACAGTGTAGTGCTCGAAACAAGGATTCC
>JBBMKA010000026.1:17979412-17996243 GCA_037833695.1 Sechiopsis laciniata
TGTTGCATTGAAGAAAATCATCAGTCATATGAATTTTTTCGTCCTTTTTATTAAGTCAGTCTCAATTTTATGTTAGGTACGAATTTATTCTAAAAAAGTTGAATGATAAATCCCTTTGTTTTATGACTTAAAAATTGAAGTTTTACTAAATAGTATTGAATTTTGTAATATTTTTTTATCCAACCACCTTTCAACCTTTGAGATGGAAGATTAGCTTTTTTTTATTTCTAATTATTAAAAATTATAATGAATTAATTGTTTTCACAAAATAATTATAAATATAAATTTATTTTAAAATATTTAAATTTATAATCATTAATATCCTTTAATATATCATTTCATTAATATTGAAGGTTATATTTGCTAATTTTTTAGTTATTTTTTAAATTCAACTAATATGATAAATTTTTCTTTCATTATTAGAAGACACGTGCCACTCGAAAAAACTTTCGAAAGACAACCCACATACCGACCAGCCTTCCAAAGCCACGGCGGCGACGAACCCAACCGTGTAAAAAACCGGCGCATGTTAGCACTAATCGACGCCTCCCCTCTCCGCCTTCGTTATCCTACGCCGTCCTTCTCAACACTGCTCGTCGTCGTCCCCACTCCAAATTCCCCAAATCCCCAAATCCTTCTAGGGTTAGGGTTTACACACTTTATCTCTCTCCTCTCTCCTATTCTCTCAATGCACTTCGCAGATTCTCACTCGCCTCCTCCTCCTTCCTTCTCACATGGACCGTAGCAGGCAATCCAAGGACTTGTTCTACTCCACCCTCTTCAACCTCGAGGTTTCCCCCCCTCATCTCCCTTTCGAATTCTTTTTTCGCAACGTTTTCTGTTTTAAATTTTGTTTTTCTCCCTTTAAGTATGGCAATCGCTGCATTGTGTGGGTTTGGTCTGAATTACAGTGGGTTCTTTCGTTGGGTAGTGTTTCTTTTGTTTTTTCAATTTGGGGATTTTGAGGTTTTGTATTGTATCTGTTTTAGTGGGGTTGGGTGATTTAATTGTTTTTCTTAATGTTTGTTGTTGGTTTAGAATGTGGGTTTCAGTTGAATTAGGCACTGCTGTTTCATGATTTTGTTTGTTTGTTTAGTTTTTGAAAGTTTTGGGTTCTGCTGCAGCCGTTGGTGAACTTCCAACTTCCGAAACCGGAGGATGATTTTGATTACTATGCGAATAGTAGTCAGGATGAGAGCCGAGGTAGCCCAGGTACATGTTTTTGTGATGATATCTGATTCGTGCCTTACTTACAAATGTACCAGAAATGCAAGATTAGGGTTAGACTATGAAATATGTATATTTTTTGAACAGGTTATCTACTGATGTTGCATGTATATCAGGTAGAACAATTGCAAAACGTGGTAATGGTACCATGACTAAGAGAGATTTGAGCTTGGCAAGGAAAAGAAGGCAGTCCCTGAACAGCGATGAAGAGGACGACGGTGTGGACAATTACTACAGGACACACGTCACTGAAGAGCGGTATAGGCAAATGCTTGGAGAACATATTAAAAAGTATAAGCGAAGGTCTAAAGACTCCTCATCTCCCATGCCTACACGCATGGGAAATTCAGTGCCCAAGGGTAACTCAAGTTCAAGAGCTAGAGCTAGGAGGTCGGGGAGCGAGCAACGAGGAGGATTTCTTGAAATTGAAGCTGCTAATGAATGGCTTAACGATTATAATCCTCATAGACCAGGAACTCATTGTGATGCAGATTTTGCCCTGCTGCATACCCCTGACAGGTTTTCTTTTCTAAATGATTATCTTAAGCGCTAGAAGTCTTTTTTGTTGTTAACATCATTTTAAGATCGTTTTGCTCTTGCAGAGTAATATATGAGCCTGCATATCTGGATATTGGTGATGGCATTACTTACAAAATTCCCCCAACTTACGATAAGCTGGCTGCTTCACTGAACTTGCCAAGCTTCTCTGACATCCAAGTAGAGGAAGTTTACTTGGAGGGCACATTGGATTTGGGGTCCTTAGCGTCAATGATTGCCGATGACAAAAGATTTGGAATCCGAAGCCAGGGAGGGATGGGAGACCCTCAACCCCAGTATGAGTCGCTTCAGGCAAGATTAGATGCCTTGTCAGCTTCAAACTCGTCACAGAAGTTCAGTCTCCAAGTATCTGATATTGAGCTGAATTCATCCATCCCAGAGGGGGCAGCTGGAAGTATAAAGCGTGCCATTTTATCTGAGAGTGGTGTGCTACAGATATATTATGTGAAGGTTTTAGAGAAGGGAGACACTTACGAGGTTTATAGTGTATTATATCACATTCACAATTTTCACCTTGCCCTTATTCGGCTGTTTTCTTTTCATTTTTTCTTTCATATTTGGGAGGGACTGGATGTTCATTCCATATATTTTTGTGCGGCAGATAATTGAACGAAGCCTGCCCAAGAAACAAAAGGTAATGGAAGACCCTTCTGTCATAGAGAGAGGGGAAATGGAGAAGATTGGGAAAATCTGGGCCAACATTGTTAGGAGAGACTTGCCAAAACATCATCGAAGTTTCATAGCCTTTCATCGAAAGCAGCTGATTGATGCTAAGAGGTTCTCAGAAACTTGCCAAAGGGAGGCAAGTATTATTTCTTCCTCATTAGAGTTGGGGGTTTTGGTTTAACTATAGCTTCTAATTATGTACTTTATCTGGAATGTATGTAGTATGGCTTCTTGACCATGGTGTTGCTATCTTAAACAGGTGAAAATGAAGGTCAGCAGATCTCTTAAAATGATGAGAGGTGCTGCTATTCGGACAAGGAAATTAGCTAGAGATATGTCACTCTTTTGGAAACGAATTGATAAGGAAATGGTATTCTTCTTTTCTTTATGAGTATTTATCTTTTCTTGGTTGTAAGTAGGGTTTTAAAACGTGTCTAAGTATATGCTTTGTGCCTTGGTATATGGTGAAGCAACCTTATAAGGCATATGTTTTAGTGTTGCAGCTTGTGCCTCGTACCTTTCTAGTTGGCCTCCGTCTCTTTTTCTTAAGACCATGGACAAAAAGTGACGTAATGCCTATACTAACGATCTCTTAATTTTTTTTTTCTTTTTTGATCTCATGTCTTAAATTTTTTTTTTTTTTTTTCTTTGTTTTTTTAAATAAAAAACCAACTTTCATTGATAAAGAAAATAAGAATTAAAATTTATCAAAAACCTGTATTATGTTATTTGGCTCACCTCATTGAATCATATAATTTTAGTTCAATGCATTACTTCTGAAGGCTATCTCACTCTTATTGTGCTTTATGTTCTATAAAATCATGGGTGGTGCAGTACAGGGTAAAAATAGGAAAGAATTTTAATTTAACGTTGGAAAATAAGCCAAACACAATCTTTTCTCTGGCTTGCTTTTCACTGCGTTCATTCAATATAGGAAGGATGTATTTTTTGAATGGCTTGAATCTATTCCATTCACAAGATCAGGCTGTGCTTTGCGGGCAGCTGCTATTTTATGGCAGTGATTTAATTGCTATGTCCAATGAAACTATCTATGTTGTCTTTACCTCGGAACAGCAATGTGAATACGTGAAAATGAGAAACTGTCAAATTGAAAATAGCAAACATGACACAAAGCAAACCTGTATCTTTTTTCATACATTTCTCTAATTATTTTATAAAGATGTTCAATTCATCCTTTTGTTCTGTCTATTTTCCTTTTCAGGCCGAAGTGCGGAAAAGGGAGGAAAAAGAAGCTGCTGAAGCTTTGAGGCGGGAACAGGAACTTAGAGAAGCTAAGAGACAGCAGCAGAGGCTCAATTTTCTTATACAACAAACAGAACTTTATAGCCATTTTATGCAGAACAAATCAAATTTGCATCCTTCTGAGTCTCTGCCTTTGGAAGATGAAAACCCAGATAACCAAGAAGGGGCATGGAATTTAGATAGTGTGCCTGCTGAGGAATATGATTCTGAGGAGGCCGAACTGAAGAAGGAGGCACTTAGAGTTGCTCAAGATGCAGTCTCGAAGCAGAAGAGATTAACAAGTGCATTTGATGATGAATGTTCAAGGCTACGCCAAACTTCTGAACCTGATCCAAATGAGGTTGCTGGAGCTAATAACATAGATCTGCTTCATCCGTGAGTTTTCTTTTTTGTTCTTTACAAATTTTCTTCCCATTTTGGAATTTGAGGCAGTTTCAATTTTTTAGTCAAGTTAATGTGATAACCCCTTTAGGAGTAGGATAAGGAATGATCAATCCTATTAGTAGTAGGATAAAAATATTTGACTATAAATAAGAGAGGATAGGGAAGTAAGGATATTTGGAGTAGTATTGTGATAGTGAGTATCTAGGGCTTGAGAGTGATCTTAAGACAGGAGTGTCCAAGTACCTCGAACACTTGGGTTATTTTGTGTCTTTATTATCTTTCTATTATAATGTATTAGGTTCTTATCATTTTGGTATTAGAGCATTTCGATCCATGGATTGGGACTCGTATATCGTATCTTGATGCGGTGAACGACAAACTAAGTGATGAAAGTTTTATCGAATCAATCTCAAAGAAAGTAGTAGAGGTATGTAGGAAATCTTTGGAAGAGGTGAAGAAAGAGAGGAAAGCGGCATAGGATTTGACTTTTCAACCCATACAAGATAATTTGGCAAAATTGAAGGAGGAACGGAAGGAATATTGGCCGAAAACAAAAGACAAGAAAGAGTGCTCAATGAGAGCGATCCAAATCTTAAGGTTTATTCTGATTCTGCAATGGAAAGTGCTTTGAATCTTGAATATGAGAGTCTGTAGTCCTCAAGGGGTGGCGCAGTGGTTGAAGACTTGGGCTTTGAGGGTATGCTTCCCTCAAGGTCCCAGGTTCGAGACTCACATGTGACATTACTCCTTCGATGTCTCCGATGCCTGGCCTAGGGACGGGTGTGGTTACCCTTGTTTCAAAAAAAGAATATGAGAGTCCAGTAGGGGCAACATTGAAACAAATTTGAAACTTGTGCTGGAAAAAGTATTGAGTCGGAAAAGAACGATCAAGAATGGCAAAAGTTCAAGCTGGAAAAGAACAGGACTTTGAAATTCCAGAAATATTGTGCGAGGTACAAGCAAAACAACATGTTTGGCAAAAGAAGGAAATCAAGAAATAGAGGCGTAAAGGGAAGAAATATATTCGAAAGATAAAGGAACGAAAGAAACAATACAAGTTGATATGGCCAAGAAAGAGGATTTGTACAGCCATTCAAAAGGCAAGGACTCATAAATGAGAACATGATTTCAAAAACTAAAGGTAGCTCGACTAGAAAAGAAGAGAATCACAAAGTAGAAGTCGTATGATAAGCGTGTGAGCATTGAGGGTTTTGTGGGTCATGATCCGAAATTGAAATTCTTGAGCTGGAATGCAAAAAATTGCATAAAAAAGTTGTTTTGCAAGTAGAACCGAGGAAGTTTAAGAAGTTGAAACATGAATTTGAATCATATGACCAGTGTTTTAAAAAGCCCAAGGCGTAATGGCCCTTTGGGGCTTGAGGCACAAGGTGCACCAAAAGGCGCGAGCTTTTTTACTTAAGGCGTACTATATAAAAACACAAAAAGCTTATATATATATATATATATGTATGTATGTATGTATGTGTGTGTGTGTGTCTACACAATAAAGACACTTTTCATGGACATTAATGATGTTTTAACCAAGAATAATATATAAAACATACATAATACAACTATCAACCTTCACGCGTTCGAGTGACCTAATACGGGGATCTCGCTGTATTACAAGTATTGTGGACAAGGTGTATTTAGGGTGTTGGGTAATGATAAGGCCCCTTTAGAAGTAGGATGAGGAATGGTCAATCCTATTAGGAGTAGGATTAGGAATGACCAATTCTATTAAGAGTAGGATACAAATATTTGACTACAAATAAGAGAGGATGAAGAGGTAAGGATATATGGAGAAGTATTGAGATAGTGAGTATCTAGGGCTTGAGAGTGATCTCAAGATAGGGAGGATCCAAGTACCTCGAACACTTGAGTTATTGTGTGTTTATTATCGTTCTATTATAATGTATTAGGTTATTATCATAATGGAACGATATTTCTGTTTGGCAGCTCAACCATGCCTGTAACTTCAACAGTACAAACACCTGAGTTGTTTAAAGGCAGCCTTAAAGAATATCAGCTAAAAGGTCTCCAATGGTTGGTCAATTGTTATGAGCAGGTTGAATGAAATTCTTGTTTAATGATTATCTTGGATTTATTTTTGTTGTTAAAAAGTTAAGCTTTGGTTGCATGGTTTTCTACAGGGTTTAAATGGCATACTTGCTGATGAAATGGGCCTTGGAAAGACCATTCAGGCAATGGCATTTTTGGCTCATTTGGCTGAGGTAATGACGACACTTAATTCTTTAAGTAGTATGCTTTTCTTCGTATTGACTATGATCAGTCTTCTCATATCAGGATAAAAACATATGGGGGCCTTTTCTCGTTGTTGCTCCTGCATCTGTCTTGAACAATTGGGTAGATGAAATCAATCGTTTCTGCCCCGACCTGAAAGCTCTTCCATATTGGGGTGGGGTTTCAGAGCGTACCGTTCTCAGGAAAAAGATTAATCCCAAGAATTTATATCGCAGGTAATCTGAAGCTGTAAATAAAGTAAACTTAAAAGAGAATGAAAATTGAATGTGTAGCTTGAATTATGATTCAACTTAAACTACAATTCGTGTAATAACCTTAATGACCATTTTTCACCGGACTACATTATTTGATTTGATTTTGTTTCTTAAAACATTATTTTATTTGATAGGGAAGCTTTTATATAATGAACCACCCAGGTTTGACTTAGTTGTTAAAAGCTTTGTAAATAATAAAGGAGAAGGAATGAGTTCAAGCCATGGTAGCTACCTACTTTCCTAGGATTTAATATTCCCACCATTTTTAGGCAACTAAATATTGTAAGGTTAGACAATTGTCCGGTAAAATTAGTCAAGGTGCACATAAGTTGACGCAAATATTCACGAATATTAAAAAAAATAATAACATACACGAATATGCCCAAGTCATTATCTTTTCTATTTATGCTGTTATTTGTTTTTCCTTTAATGGATGCTTGGCATCTTATTCTTTCATGTTAGTTGTTTTCTTTCTTTTTCTGTCTAGGGATGCTGGTTTTCATATCCTCGTTACCAACTATCAGCTACTTGTTACTGATGAAAAGTATTTTCGGCGTATTAAGTGGCAATATATGGTATTGGATGAGGCACAAGCAATAAAAAATTCTACGAGGTTTGTTCTTATTACTTTGCTGATGGCCCTTGCCGATACTTTGTTGGTTGGTCTTGGCACACATTCATTTATTTATTTAGTCTTCCTGTTCGAGTTGGATGCAAACTCTAGCTGTGCTTTTTAAAGTGATGGATACATCCCTTGTAGCCTGCAATGAGAAGTTCAATGAGAACTATAGGTTTGAAACGATATTATAGTTGATTATCTTACCGTAGAAAAAGTGTTGCAAATATGGTTTTTGATTTGAGTTTGACAAGATATTCTCTTGGCAAATGCTTGTGCACTCAACAAATATCCGTTTCGCTAGTTAAAGATGTTTTTCTTTTTAAAATCGTTTTTGTTATAAAATTTTATTTTAATATAATCAATAGAATCTCTTGGCCAGGGTGGATATTTTAGCTCCCCTCTGCATGTTTTTTTGTTAATTTTACAAGTTTTATTTCATTATATTTATTTTAATTATCGACCCGCGTTCCTGATAGGCTTTCCCTTGATCAATTTTATTTATGAGCAAAACCCAGATTTGGACATTTTCATATCCCCATCCAAATTACCGAATATGGACTTCACCTCCTCACGTATAAGAGAAAACTAGAAATTCTATCTTTCCTCTGCCTTCTCAAATTTCGTCTTCAGCATTGCTTCAAACCAACTCAGATTCACTCTCTTCCAATGAAGCTATTCTTTCTTCCATAATACCAACCATTACCAGAAACGCTGCTCTAATACCAATTTGGCAATTACCTCCTTATCAGGCGATAGGAGGGCAAGCAATTATGCAAGTAATCATCCGGTGGCTTCCTTTCTAGTGACATCTACAGACAAGCCTCCACCGACTGGGTTTTCTCACTAATACATTAGTGTTAGGCTTGTATTGAATTTATCATTTGTTTTTTCCTTAAATATTTTACCCTATACTGTGGCTCCTCTCTCTATTCTCTTCCTACCTTCTATCATCTTTGTAACTCTTTCACTTATCAATGGAATTGTTTGTTTCTTATAGAAAAAGCTATCAACATTGTTAAAGCCTTGCCTCACCACAATCCATTTCCTTTCAAACTTGGGCCACTCAACTTACAACATTCTCTTTCCCTCTCTCTTCTTCCTTTCATCCCCTACGCACATATACCCTCGTAATTGGGGGCCTATCACTTCTCTATTGTAATGTTTCAGTGGAAACCCATCATCTAACTTAGAAGCTGTTGGATCAAGGATAGGGTGTAGGCTTTTGTTAACATAAAACTTCTTGCTCGTGTCATGAGTGTTTAATAAACACCCATAGAATTGAATAGTATTGTTCAGCAGAATCTTATAAACAAAGTATTACTTAGCAGAACCACCACAATTGTGACCATTGTTTTGGCTATACAGTTATGTGCTATGTTGGTTTCATTAAATTTTCAGCATAAGGTGGAAGACACTGCTAAGCTTTAATTGTCGGAATCGCTTGCTGCTTACTGGGACGCCTGTCCAGAATAATATGGCCGAGTTGTGGGCTCTTTTACATTTTATCATGCCTACTTTATTTGACAGCCACGAACAATTCAATGAGTGGTTTTCAAAAGGGTCAGTATTGATTAGTTGAGCTGCAGCGATTTAATCAAACTGTGACAAGTAAATGTTGTTTGATTCATAGAACTTTTCCTGCAGAATTGAAAATCATGCCGAACATGGGGGTACTTTGAACGAACACCAACTTAACCGCTTGGTGAGTACCTTTGTATTAACTTTGGAATCTTCCAACTTTATCAAATTAGTAGTTATATGAAATGAAACTGCACCTATAGCAAGTTACATACTTAAACCTCCTTTTTTTTTCCCTTTTTTTTCCTCCCTATTTTATCTATGGAGTCTTAGAACTTTTCATGAAGAAGATTTCAAATTTATTTTTGCGTTGATAAAACTAGATCTAGCTTTATCCATTTCACCTTCCCGTTGATGGAAAAGGACTTATTGGGTCAACAAATGGCCTTGATTATATTTTATGTGGCATTTCTCAAAAGTTTGTCCTTTGAAACAAAGGGCATCTCCCAAGATATCATTATTCTCTTGGATATATAGTGGGATGAAGTTCCGATTCCCGATTATAAAAAAAAAAAACAAAGATAACTTTATTCTTTAACTGGTTTGAATCATATAGTCTATTTTCAAAATTTCATCTTTTTTTAAGAAAGCTTTCTTAGAAATAATTTATATTAGTGAATGGAATTTGGATCGTGGAAGAAATCAGGTATTGGATTTATAAAAGATTTAGTATGTTGCATTGCACTTTGCTGACTTAGTATTGGTTTCTCTTTATTTTTTGTAAAACACTTTTAGGTGTTGGAGCTTATTCTGTTTGTATTTCATTTATCACTGAAATTTGTTTCCCTTCTAAAAGAAACTTATCATGGGTTTGTCATTTTTCTTAAACAGCATTCAATATTAAAGCCTTTTATGTTGCGGAGAGTAAAAAAGGATGTAATCTCGGAGCTTACTAAAAAAACTGAGATTACAGTGCATTGCAAGTTAAGTTCTCGGCAGCAAACTTTTTATCAAGCTATCAAGAATAAGATATCTCTTGCTGGGTTGTTTGACAGCAATAGGCATATTAATGGGAAGAAAGCTCTCAACCTTATGAATATTGTCATTCAGCTAAGAAAGGTATTTGATCTTCATCTCTCTCTCCACACACACATGAAGTACTTTTTTTTATAACTGACTGAAGAAGTATTTTAAACTATGTAAATGGGTAGGTGTGCAATCACCCAGAGTTGTTCGAGAGGAACGAAGGAAGCACATACTTGTACTTCGCAGACATTCCAAATCCTCTTTTGCCTCCTCCTTTTGGGGAACTTGAGGACGTACACTACTCAGGAGGTCACAGTCTCATTGAGTTTAAGGTACTTCCTCTTTTTTTTCTCTAATACTACTTAATATAATAATGCATGTCCATGTAAAAAACAAACTAGAGTTACCTCTACATTTCTCTTATTAATTATTGACTTTTCTGACTTAGGTATTCCTTATCCTTTAATAGTTTCTAAAATGTGCTCAAGTGTAAGTTGGATTATCCGTAATTGAGCTTAGGTATGCTCAAGTGTAACTTGCAAGGATTTGTGGTTGAGCTTAGGTGAACTTCAGTGTAATTTGGAGAATGACTATTCGATGAGTGAGGCTCGTATGTGATACTTTGTTCGAGGGGAGGATTGTTGGGAATACAAAGTGTAGTTCCACATTGTTTAAATAAAGGTAAATCATGGATATATGAGTGATGACTTGATAACCATCTCCATTGGTATGTGACTTTTTGGATGAAACCAAAAACAAAGTTTTGAGGGTTTACCTTCTTTTCCCAAACATATCTTAAAAGGCTCACTCAAGCACGCGCCTAGGCTCAAGGCGCAGGTCTAGCGTATGCCTTGTGCCTTGAATAGGTGATGCTCAAGTTAAGTGGCGTTCTCCCCTATGATTAATTGTAATTTTTTTTTTTACTAATCCTGAATTCAGCATTTTTGGATTTTTTTTTATTCTTTTTCTAAAAAAATAACATTTAGCAACCCTTAGAGTTTTTTAATATTCCCACTTGTGCTATCAATTATTTATGAATGTTTTTTTATATAGTGTGTCAATGTGCCTCTCAAAAAACACCCGCACTATTTTTTGCACATTGTGCCTAAGCCTCCTATAGGCCATTGGGCCTTGACCTTTAAAAAATATTGTGCCCAAAGTGGGCAATATGGTACCAATGTGGATATTTCATATAACCACTTGTCATCTTCGACGTGTCCTTTCATTGCATCCTTGGAGTGTGTGTCTATTCCTAAAATTGTCCATGAAGCTTTGTCTATCCCTGATTGGTGTGCTGCAATTGTTGATGAGATGATTGCTTTAGATGACAATTGTATTTGAGATTTAGTTTTTATTTTTTTTGCAAGAAAAAAGCCTATCAGTTGTAAATGGGTGTTTGTTGTTAAAGTTAATTCTAATCGTTCTTTAGCTTAGTTGAAAGCTCGTCCTGTTGCGAAAGGCTATGCACAAACATATGAAGTTGATTATGATGATACTTTTTCTTTCATTGCTAAATTGGCTTCGGTGAGGTTATTTGTTTCCTTAGCATAGCATCTATCCATCATTGGTTCTTGATTCAGCTTGACATTAAAAATACTTTTCTTTATGATAACCAAAAAAAGAGGTGTATGGAGCAACAGCGAGTTGGTTGTTTCGGGAGAGAATGGTAAGGTATGTCGCCTTCTTTAATCCATGTATGGATTAAAATAGGACCCACAAGCTTGAGTTGGAAAACTCAATCAGGTGGTTGAGAACTTTGGAATGAGAAATAGTAAGTCAGATCAAGCATTCTGAGAGTGGTGACATCTTGTTGGCTATATATGTTGATGATATTGTGGTTATTAGTGATGATGAATTGGGTATTCAATCACTCAAAACCTTTTTTATAATCAATTTCATAACAAAGATTTGGGTATGTTGAAATACGTAAAAAGAAGCAAGAGAGGAATAATTATCACTAAGAAAATGTGTATGTATATTTGCCATCTCTTGAAAATATATGTACATTTTGTTTTTAAGCTACAAACATATCACTCATCGCTCAGATTTACTTTTTATGGGTTATGTTGTACAACTGCTGGATTCTTGGAGCACATACCATTTTATGTATATTTGCCATCTATTGAACATCATTCATCATTAGGGTATGCATGATAAGTCGGCATGAATATTGTTGCATAGTTCTCCAATTGAATCTCTTGCTTTTCTTCAAAGGAATGACTAATATTTGTTTTAATCTGATTATTTGACTATTAGTTACCAAAACTAGTCCACCAAGAGGTTCTTCGAAGTTCAAAATCATTTGCAGTTGCAAATGGCATTGGAGGATATTTTCAGAAACATTTTAACATATTTTCTTCGGAAAATGTTTATCAATCAATATTCATGCAAGGAGGCAATTTACATCATTCTTATCGTCAAAGTGGTACTTTTGGTTTCACCCATTTGATGGACCTGTCCCCTGCAGAAGTTACATTTTCTGCCAATGGTTCTTTTCTAGAACGACTACTTTTTTCCATAATGAGATGGGACCGACAATTTCTGGATGGAATTGTAGATTTCGTTATGGAATCTATTGATGATAATCCAGAAAATGGTTCTCTGGAGCAGGGAAAAGTGCGTGCCGTTACAAGAATGTTATTGATGCCTTCAATATCTCATACTAACTTACTCGGGAGAAAACTTGCAACAGGGCCTGGTGATTCTCCTTTTGAGGCTTTAATCATTCCTCATCAGGAGAGGCTTCAGTCCAATGCTGGACTTCTTCACTCAGCATACACGTTTATTCCAAGAACTAGAGCTCCACCGGTATATTTCTTTTAATTCAATTTACTATATTTGTAAGGAAACTAGAAACTTTTGTTTGTGCAGTTGAAATGGCCTTCATCTATGGCGTACTTATTTAATGCTTAGTCGCTGCATCTATTTTGCAGATTGGTACCCACTGCTCAGATAGAAACTTTACTTACCAAACGGTTGAACAATTACATGACCCTTGGGTTAAGAGATTATTTATCGGGTTTGCACGCACATCTGACTTTAACGGACCAAGAAAGCCAAATGGACCCCACCCTTTGATTCAAGAGATTGATTCTGAAATACCAGTTTCCCAGCCTGCTCTTCAGTTGACGTACAGTATTTTTGGGTCCTCTCCTCCAACGCAAAGTTTTGATCCAGCAAAGTTGCTCACAGTTGGTGCTTCTTTCTTTTCTCATTTTTACATTATCCTTCAAGGAATATTTATATTTTTAAGGTTCTGTAATGAATTTATGTTAATTTTATGTAGGACTCTGGGAAGCTACAAACACTAGATATATTGCTGAAACGCTTGCGGGCTGAAAATCATCGTGTACTCCTGTTTGCTCAAATGACAAAAATGTTGAATATCCTCGAGGTATACATTCTTAATCCGTGTTGCTCTGGGTTTTATATTTGAGATAGAGGCTGACTTTTTCCCCTGGTCTCTTTATTTCATGTTTGTGAGAAAAAGGGAAAAATGAATAAATTTTCTTAGCATTGGTAGTTGGTATAAATTCCTACTGTTTATCTATCGGAAAATATGTAATCATGGCCCTTGAACTATTATTAACCATTTTCCCTGCCATGATGTGT
The DNA here is from genome assembly GCA_037833695.1 of Sechiopsis laciniata. Lineage (NCBI taxonomy): Eukaryota > Viridiplantae > Streptophyta > Magnoliopsida > Cucurbitales > Cucurbitaceae > Sechiopsis > Sechiopsis laciniata. The sequence goes on from JBBMKA010000026.1 coordinate 17,992,805, forward strand.
TGAGTTTCAAGCTTACCTTGGCTACTTGAAATTTTAAAACAAGACAATACCTTTCATCAGCACCTTGGCCTTATTGTTTAACAAGGTTTCTGGAGTTCATTTGCTCACTTTTACAATTACACCATGTCCCTGCAGGATTACATGAATTATCGGAAGTATAAATACCTTAGACTTGATGGATCCTCTACTATAATGGATCGTCGAGACATGGTCAGGGAATTCCAACTTCGGTATGGACACTTGATATCAAATTGATGGTTGTTGCATAATTTTCTACTTTCAGATCAATTTGTTGCTTGCTTTTTCTTTTTTCCTGGATCTTAGCCTGCTAGTTGTTATTTTGTAATGCTATCATGTTATATTTTTTGTAGGAACGATATTTTTGTATTCTTGTTGAGCACAAGGGCTGGTGGACTTGGCATTAACTTGACAGCTGCTGATACTGTCATCTTTTATGAAAATGATTGGAATCCAACATTGGATTTGCAGGCGATGGACAGAGCTCACCGTCTGGGACAGACAAAAAACGTAAGTTATCCTTTCATCAAGGAATTTGTGATTTGAGAGGAAGATAGCTGCTAGAAGTAATGAGAAAGCCCTGCTTTAATGGAAATTGGGTTTTTGATTGTCTTAAAAAAAAAAGATGGTTTTCAATTAGTATTTGTTCTCTCAGATTATAAATTGTTCTAGAACTAGAACTATATATGTTGATCAATAGTTCTTACTAATGGAGTACGTCATTGGACTAATTCTTACCTTCAATCAAAGATGTGTGACCAAATTGGAAAGGGAAAGTTTAGGGTCTGTAATAACAGTAAGTTTAAGATGTTTTTTTTAGAAAAAAAGTTTCAAAAAATAATAGCAAGTTTAAGAGGCAACAAAAGCAATAGCTCAACTGGCATAAGTGTGTTGTCATAGGTTCAAATACCCCCACCCCAATTTTGTTAAGAAAAATGATTGGGTCTAAGTAAATTTGGTGTGCTTGTGAACTCATTTGCTATCTCTCTTTCTCTATCTTCTTTTTGTTTTTCCCCTTACTCACATCCTTCCACTATTTGGTTGCCTAATCTTTTTATGCTTGCAATTTGCTTTGTAGGTCACCGTCTACAGACTAATATGTAAAGAGACAGTTGAAGAGAAGATTCTTCAAAGAGCTAGTCAGAAAAATACTGTTCAGCAGCTTGTCATGACCGGCGGCCATGTTCAAGGAGACATCCTAGCTCCTGAGGAAGTACTTTCCTTACTTCTTGATGATGCCCAGTTGGATAAAAAATTACGAGAAATACCTATTGTGGTGGGTCCAATTTGTTGATTTATTTCATTTTTCTGATCTAATGGCTTTGAAGAAGATTTTTTCTCTGTATTTTTTATTTCCCATCTTTAGTTCCGTATAATCTTTTTGTTGCCAGGCTAAGGGTAGACAAAATAAAAAACAAGCAAAGGGTATAAGAGTTGATGCTGAGGGTGATGCATCCTTGGAGGATTTAATGAAGCTTGAATCCGAGGGTACTGAATGCGATCCATCTCCTGATCCAGAAAAAACTAAATCCAGCAGTAAAAAGGTATTGTATTTTCTGTCTGTTATTGCAGACAAAATCTTCACATTCGAAACTTGGTGCGAATGTAAGCTATGAAATGTTGCATTCTTGACTGACTTCAGTATATGAAGTTCATAAACGGCTTGAGGATATGGGAGTGAGATCATTTCCCACAGTTTTGAATGCTTCGTTTCACTTTTTTGTCTTTCTTTTTTTTTCCTCCTGATATCTTGCTTACAGGATATTGTGGCCACCATGGATTCTAACCATAATCTTGTGGATCTCCAAGACCCTCTATGATGACTGAATGCTTTGTGTTGAATTATGTTAAACCACCAATCAATCCAAAAGCGTACGCTGATGGATTGAGGTAAATTTAATTATATCAATCCATACTCTCCCTCACTTGTGAGCTTTGAAATTTGAGAAATGCCCTACAAGTAGAATTAAATTTTAATTGGGGAGGAAACGACTTGGCAGGGATTCAAACTCATGATCTCCTGCTCTGATACCATGTTGAATTATGATAAACCACCAATCACTCCAAAAGCCTAAACTGATGGATTGAGGAAAATTTAATTATATCAACCAACACTTTGTTTCACATATGGAAAATCATGTAGTGTTTCTTCAGTTGTACTCAGCGTATTTTCATAAATTGGGTAAAAGAATTATTGGTTAACTTAGATCTTTTAGTGCTAAAGACTTGGGATGTTTGAAATACCTTCTAAAGTCCCAGGTTCTTCTTGAAAACTTGATAACTTCAAATTGTTGCCGTCTCTTAGAATTAGTCGGGTAGGTGAAGCCTCCTGAGAGATTAGTGAAGGTGGGTCATTAGAATAATTTCAGGGATGGAGTTCTTGAGTGAAGGAACTACTTGAGAGGCTGGGTCCGGACCTTGGGATAGGCACGAGCGCCCTTGGATATGTAGTATGGCGAAGCTTCAGTTCTTGGTAATAAAAAAAAGTGCACGCGCAGACGTGTTGCATTGTATTAGAGCACAATATTGCCTGTCCTGTATGAATGTCTACATTTTTAACTAAGCAGTGTTGTTTCCTGTCAAATATGCCTAAATCATTGCCTGCTTGGTTGGAAAAAGGTTCCTATTGGCTATTAATAACATGTACTGTATATACATTGTCTTTCTGCAGAGAAAAGGTGGTTCTGAAAAGCAAAATTTATCGAAGGCTCGAAGTTTACAAAAGATAAACGAAACTAGCCTAGTGGTTGACTTTGACTTGGACGACTCCCTCGAATCTCAAACTCAGAAACCGAAGAGACCAAAGCGACCAACCAAGAGTGTAAATGAAAACCTTGTACCAGCAACTACCTCCACAAACATGGGAATTTCAGAGCAGATTCAATATCCACAATAGCAGCAGTTATGTGTTGGATTCGGTCATGCATTTTGTCACCCTACGAAGAAACCAAACTTCGGTCGTGGAGTTCGATCAGATGATCAAGCTGCATACAACATCAAAGATAATATGGTCTAATTCATCATCCCTCACGCTCGTATCATGGCCTGGTCCCTTCTCTGTTGATCTCATCTACGTCTGTTACCTGATAATCTGGTATCGGTATACGTCGTCCATGCCACGGCGGTAACATGATCTGCTAGCCAGTGTAGGAGCTCAGCAAAGCAAATGGGATAAGGGTTGCGAGAGCTTGTATATATATCACACATATTGAGCTTATCGCCATCACACTACCGATTGAAGATTTGAAGGTAACTACAATCATCTATAATAGTATTTTCCCCTTTTGGCGGGAAAATCCTATGTAATTAGATCAATATTTGTATAGATATATATATATATATATATATATATATATATATATGTTTTTTTATCTTCTTTTGAGAAGCTATTTTCTTGCACTATTTCCTGTACTTCCAGATC
>JBBMKA010000026.1:18014043-18028130 GCA_037833695.1 Sechiopsis laciniata
CATTGATAAACTTTTTAGGGAGTTGAAAAAATGAAAATTGTATTGAACAAAATATAATTGGTAGCAAAAGCACAATGAGTCACACACAAAACATTTCAAACATTACAAACATTAATAGTAAATGAATAATCATTCCATGTTTTTAAAGGGCCATTAAGCTTTATATTATTTTTATTTCATCGGGTTACGGGTAAGGTTTTACATTGATAAACTTTTTAGGGAGTTGAAAAAATGAAAATTGTATTGAACAAAATATAATTGGTAGCAAAAGCACAATGGGTCACACACAAAACATTGCAAACATTAAAAACATTAATAGTAAATGAATGATCATTCCATGTTTTTAAAGGGTCATTAAGCTTTATATTATAAAAAATATAGATGGATATTAATATCTAATACAACTTAATCATACTAATAATAATATTAATCTTTTCAATTAATAGTAATGATCTAATTCTATTCTAATACTCTAACAAACTTAATTTAAAGAAATATTTGAGATGATATGATTGTTAGTCCAGTCAAATAGTGTTATAAATCGTTTTTTAAAAAAACTATTCAACCTCTTTTATAATCATTAATTGAAGAGTTTTCTTATAATTCGTTGTTTGTTTCTTGTATATCTTAATATATTGGTATCTATTTCAAAAAAAAAAAAATTAATACAGAAATGTTTGAGTAAAATAATATAAAATAAAACAACGAGGTAAGCTCTCAAAAGTATGACTTCCTAAACCAATAATCTTAGACAGCTTTAAACATAGTTCTACTTTTACTATTTTACCATGAGAAGACTTGTAATAAATTAGCACAATGATGAAGAAATATTAATTAGCAAAAAAGTAAAGCTAACAATAAAAATAATAAATAATTAAAAAAAAAACTCCTAAGTACTGATGAGCTGATAAAACCTTATACAATATTTCATGGATATAATTTATATACACGATATATTTTGCGACGTGTCTCGATACAACAACCTAGAGATGGGTTAGTGGTGTCCAAGGTATAGAAGAGCAAAACTCTAATTTTTTTTATTTTAAAATAAAAGTAGGTAAAAATGATCACATCTCCCTGATCTCTATTGACTGCAAAAATATGGATATATCGAAGCAATTTTAGAATTTTGTGCATATTAAATAATCAATCCGCTATTGAACTTGTGAAATTTGATTTTCATTTAGATTTGCAGCTTCAATTTATTCCTGCATCTCTTCAATCTGCTGGTCTATTAAAAGTTTAGTTGTTGACCGTGTGCTCTTTCATCACACTTTTATATAATATATAATATATATTTATATATATATATATATATATATATATATTTTGTGTATTTGAATCAATTATGTTGGTTGATAATTATTTAGTTTTTAATTTTTGAAATTTAAGTTTGTTTATACCCTCTAAAAAAAATTATCTTATATTTAAGTATTTGAATTTTAAATAAAATAAAGAAATACATAGCAGAAGTCACTGAAGAGAGAAATTATATTGAAGAAAATGATGGTAATGGCTACATTGTGTACCACCACACCTTACAACCTAGAAACACGACTATTATAAAGAACATAATATAGACCTAATGAGTCCAACGCACTTTTACACAATATTACAAGATAACCAACATTGAACACTCTAATGATGTGTACTAATCTAATTACTCTAATATCTCACCCGCAAGCGAACATCTTGTTCAATCTTCTTCTTTTGTCTCGTCATTAATCTACGAGTTATATGTTCCTCAAAACCAACGCATAAAACCCATGAGTTTGTGATTAGCCCATGGGATTTAACATATTCTATATATGGGTTACTAATACTAACCTAACAATAAGGTTCAATGGCCTCCAAATCTCTAGCATGACTCAAGATCTACTGGTTGGGCTTTGAACCAATTTGGTTTATTGTTCCTTTATTGGTTAGTTTAGCTGAGAATTAGCTGGACATTAATTTAATTTTTTGCTAGGTCTCAATCTCCACATCCTAGGATCGATCCTCATATTTGGTGGTGGCCGGTAATTTTCTTTTTTTTTTTAATTAGAATTGATTAGTAGCGCTTCTAATATTTTACATCCCATATTTAAAAAAAGAATCAATTGTTTTTTTGTTAAGGATTCCACATCGAAAAGAGTGGAGATCTCATAACAATATAAAAGATATATGAATTATTTTCTTTATTGCCAATTGGTTTTGAAGTGTAACCTTATATTCTCTATTATTTTTTACTAATACTTTTTGTTTAATATTTCATCTGAGGCTTTATTGTACCTAAATTTGAAAAATATAGAAGACTTATAAACCACTTTTCTTAACCTTTCAACCATTCTTGATTGGTGGTTACCAACATAGACCGTGATCCAAGCACAATTTGATCTTCGACGATTGCAGCCATCTTAGGCACCTTCTGACAAAAGTCTAATTTTTAGTTGTTTGATTCTTCTTGCGAATTAAATTTAGTCTTCTTAGTTTCATTGTTACTTTATTGTGGAACACTGGACTTTAGTTTTAATGGTTGAAGGCAAATATTTGATAAATAAAGTTTCGAATTTTGCTAGTGCTTTTGTTGGTGAAATTAGTTCCATAAGTCAAGAGCAAATTCATCAACCTTTGAAATTGTTAAATGTCACGTCATCATTTGGTAACTCTTGTGTTTCTTTGATCCTCTAGCTTTATCTTGTCTTAATTCATCTTCATGGATCATCGATTCTAGACCATCTAGTCACATGACCAATTCTTCCTAGTTTTTTACTCCATACACTCTTTTATATTCTAAAGGTAAAATTAGAATTGTCAATGGACATTTCACTCCTAGGGCAGAAATGAACCATTCTCCTAAATAAAAATCTTGACTTTAAAATTTGTTCTTCATGTCCCTAAATTAGCCTACAACCTACTATTTGTTGGTAAGACTTCCAAAGATGTTAATTATCGTGTTACTTTCTTTCTTAATTATTGTATTTTTCGGGATCAAGAGTAAAAAAAATATGATTGGACGTGCTAGAATGTTGGAAGGTCTCTACTATTTTGAAGAGGGATTCTCTAGTAATAAAAAAAGTTCAGGATTTAAGTAGTGTTATTTTTTCTCTTGTTAAAGAAACTATTTTACTTTGGCATCGTAAACTAGGTCATCCTAATTTTTTGTTCTTAAATGTTTATTACCAGACTTATTTAAAGGAAATGATTGTTCAACTCTTCATTGTGAAGCAGACATGTTTGCTAAAAATCATTAAAATACATATTTGTCAAAACCTTATAAAGCCCCCAGACCATTTTACTTAATTTATAGTGATGTTTGGGGTCCTTCTAAAAACTTTAACTCATGATGGAAAATGATGATTTGTAAAATTCATTGATGATCATACTCGATTGACTTGGATTTGTTTGTAACAAAAAAAAAAAAAAAAATCAAAGGTTCAAGATGTCTTCATTCATTTTTACAATATGATTGAAAATCAATTTCAAACAAAAATAAGTATTTTACATACTTATAATGGGACATAATATTTTATTGAAGACTTAGATATCTTTTTTTAAAGACAATGTGATATCTCACCAATCTACATGTAGAGATACACCACAACAAAATAGAATTCTTGAAAGGAAAAATAGACACTTAATGGAGGTTACTCGTGCACTTATGATTTCTATGCATGTTCCCACTTATCTATAGGGTGACGCAGTTCTTACAGCTGATTATCTTATAAACATAATGTCTTGTACAATTTTGTCTTTTAAAACTCCTTTTATCCTCTTTAAGACTTTATTTTATACTGTTAGACTATACTCAGATTTACCAATTAGAGTTTTTTGGGTGTATTGCTTATGTTCATATTCTTCAGTTTGTCTCGATCAAAATTTGAACCTTGTGCAACTAAATGTATCTTTTTAGGATATGGCTCAAATACAAAAGGGTATTGGTGTTATGATCCTTTGCATAAAAATATTTTGAAAGTATGTGCATTACCTTTGTAGAAAATGTATATTTTTTTAACCCAAATTTGCTTTTGGGAGAGAATTCTCCATTGAAGAAAATTTTAGAAAAACTTATCTTATTCTAGTCTTATTATGTCAAATGTAGAATGTTCTACTTCAGGGGGGAGAAGCACTATTGATTGATCTTTTTTATCACGTTCTTAAGCTTCAGGTTTATACTGGAAGGACGTTAATTCAAAATCGGACGAATCAAACAATGGACTTGTCACTACATCAATCGGATTTCATGACGACCGATACTGAGCAGTCCAGTAATCCTTTTTCTTCTAGCCTTGGTCTTGATATTCCCATTACTCAAAGGAAAGGAGTTCGTAATTGTACAAAATATTCAATTGCCAATTATCTATCACATCTTATATTGTCTGACAACCATCAGGTTTTTACCTCGATGATAACTGACCTCTTTATTCCAAGGAACATACAGAAAGCTCAAAATGATTTGAACTGGAATTTAATAGTTATGGAAGAGATGAATGCACTCAAACAGAATGGTAAATGGAAAAGGGAAGAAATGCCAAAAGATAAGAAAAAAGTTGGATGTAAATGGGTATTCATCATAAAATGCAATGAAGATAGTAATATTGAAGATATAAAGCCAGACTTGTTGCTAAGGGCTTTACTCAAACCTATAGTATTGATTACCAAGAAATGTTTGCACTTGTTGCTAAGATCAAATCGATTTGAGTACTTTTTATTGCAGACAACTCTGAATGGAAACTTTATCAACTAGATGCGAAAATGCATTCATCAATGGCAATCTTGAAGACAAAGTGCTTAAGGATTTGCCACCTGGATTTCAAATGAAAACTTGGAGCTAACAAAGTTTGTAAACTGGAGAAGGCCTTATACAGTCTTAAACAGTCTCCAAAGGCGCAGTTTGAACGGTTGGGGAAAGTAGTTTAAAGTTATGGGTTCTCTCAAAGTCAAGCATGTCATACTATCTTCTACAAATATACAAGTAATAACAATACCATTGTTCTAATTGTATATGTGGATGATATAATCCTCACAGGAAATGATGAAGCTGGGATTAACGAATTCAAGAAGAAACTAGCATTTGAATTTCTAATCAAAGTTCTAGGAACATTGAACTACTTTTTAGGGATGGAATTTTTCAGGTCAAAGTAGGATATTCTTTTTAATCGGAGAAAATATATTATCGACATACTCAAATACACAGGATTATTAGGGTGTAGAATAGCGGTAACTCACATTGAACCAAATATAAAACTGCAAGCAGCAGCTAAAGAAGAAAAGATAAGAAATAATTACAGAGACTTGTGGGGAGACTTATCTACCTATCACACATAACACCAAATATTCTTTCTGCAGTAAGCTTGGTAAGTTAATTATGCTCCAAGACCAAATCACTTTGAAGTCTATAGAATTCTAAGATATTTGAAGGGAACTTTAGAAAAAGGTATACTGTTTCAGAAAAATGAGAATTTTGATCTTGAAATCCACAAAGACGTTAAAGAAGTAAAAAAATAGAGTGTTGTAACTAGAAGTAGCACTGAAGCAGAATTCACAACATTAGCCCATGACATTTGTGAAGGTATCTGATTAAAAGGGCTTCTAGAGTAACTAAAGATTCCAAAAACAATAGAGGTGTTCACGATTCGCTTTGGTTCGGTTTTGATCGAATCCAAAAATCGAATCGAACTCCACGGTTTATCAAGTACTTAAACCAAAAAAACCAAAATATTTTTTGTTGTCAACACGAAACCGAACCAAATCTCCTCGGGTTACTCGGTTCGGTTTGGTTTTTAACCGATAAAAAAAATGATGAACTACATATAGAAAATGATGGCAGCGAGTGGTAGTGAAAGCACATGAATTATGTTGTTGGCAAGAGAAAATGAAAGTGTCCTTGAAAAGGAAACACCTTTCGAGAGGATGAATTCCATTGTGCTAAGACAGCTGTAGCGTGCAGCAGTGTACATAAATATTAAAATTTGTGCAGAGCTTTAATGAAGGGTATTATATTATAATTTAAATATATTCGGTCTGGTTTTTCTGATTTTTAAAGTTTATTAACAGAAAACCAAACCAAATATTTCGGTTTTAATAATCTTAAACTGATTTTTTTAAAATTATGAATAATCGATCCAAACCAATCGGTTTGGATCGGTCCGATTCGGTTCTTTGATTTTTTCGATTCCTTGAATAGCCCTAACAAACAACATCTATTTGATTTTGATGTGATAATATGGTTGTTATCTCCATTACCCATAAACCAGTTCTTAATCACATAACAAAACATATTGAAATTGACAAAGATTTTATAAACGGAAAAATTGACAGATGAGTGATCTGCATTCCCTACTTACCTTCCATAAAGCAAATTCCTAATGTTTTGACTAAAAGACTTTCGAAGTCACAATTCGATATACTTATTGACAAGTTGGCTATAACAGACATCTTTGCAGCCACTTGATGGGGAGTGAGAATTATTCTTTCCTTTTGTATTTATTAAGTTTTTTTTAATTTATTCCTTATAGTGTAATTTACTTATTTTGTATATTTTTCTTCTTTAGTTTTCCTATTTAAAAATGAGCATTGTAATTATTCCTTTATCGATTAATACCATATAAAATATTTCTATTAGTCTAAAATCAACAATAGAAAAATACAAACAAATTTTTAAAAAATGTTGAGAAGGACAAGATTGAGGTTTTTTATTTTTGGGAATTGTAGGGAAAACCACTTTTAAAAAGATTTTGCAAATTTAGTCAAATCTTAACTTATTTGCAACCGTATTTTCCTTTTCTTTTTATATTTTAAATCAGAATATTGTTAGTTACTATTTTACCCTTCTTTTAATGATAATATTATTTTGATTTTTTGGCAACTTCTTCCTCTATATTTGGGAGATTTTCCAGCAACTTCTTCCTCTGTATTCGAGAGATTTTCTGATTTTTTCTTATGGAGACTTTCCGACGACTTCTTTTTCTTTTCCCGCCCTTCACCCAATTTTCGAACATGACTTCGTTTTCTTCTTTCTTCCAAAGGGGCAATTCATCACCTCATCTTTGTTTTCTTCTTTCTTCGAGAGGGGTGATTCATCACCTCATCTTTGTCTTCTTCTTTCTTCTAGAGGTTTTTCGACAATTCTACTTCTTCTTTTTCCGATGGCTTTCCGACCATTCATCTTCTTCTTTTTTCGGTGGTTTTTCTTCAATTTATCGTCTTCTTCAGCGATTTCTTCATTTTAATGCAATTTTTCGATGAGGTTTTTGGGTTAAGTTTTGTTATTGCCGCCACTCTACTATCACAATAGTCCATGACGAAAACCAACTCGAAACTCTAATTTATTAGGTTGTGGAAGTTATAAAAATACTCTAATAAAAATATTGTATTAATTATAAAAGTATTGTATTAATAAAAAAAATATTGTATGAATTATTAAAAAAATATATATATATATATTGTGTTAATTATAAAATGTTAATTATAAAAAAAAAACACCGTGTTAATTACAAAATGTTAAGTATAAAAAAAATTATGTTAATTATAAAAAAATAATGTATGGATTATATAAATCATTAATAATATACTTTATGAGTGTATTTACATAATTGTATTATATTTAATAATACTTATAAAATAAATTGTATTATAATAAATATCGATTAATACTTGACTAACAATAAATACCTTAAATTATCAAAACACATTAAAACCACGATACTCTAAAACACAGTTGGACTGAAATGGATTATTTATGAGGCACAAATATAGGAGAAGGAAGTTAGGAAGAGTTTATATAAATATTTAATTTTTAATAATACAAAAAGGAAAGTCATAAATACTATATTGTAATAAATACGGTAAATATTACTTTTAAACATAATTTAGTTTTGTCAATTATTTTTAAAGATGAAGAGATTTGCAATAAGTTTCTTAATATGCCCTAATCGAACTTTTTTTGCCTTTATTTTTTGGAATAAATCAAAAGCAGAAACAATGAGATGAGGCAGATGAGGTCCATTTGGACTGAGGCAGCAAAGTCGCTAGCAATTTTTTTTAAGAGATGGAGATGGTGGTTGGTTGGAGGTTTTTGAAGAATAGATGGGTTTTTTAAGAGAGTAACACAACAACAGAAGAATAGAGGTTTTTTTTATATATAAATATAAAAGATGTAGAATAAGTTTTGGAATAGACATTTTAAGAAGAAGAGTGAAGTGAGATTTTAAGAAATAGAAGAGTAAGAACGAAAAAGGAAAGAAATAAGAAGAAACATAGAGTGGAAAAGATTACCTTCTTGAGGTTGAGGTTGAAGTTGAGATTGACACCGGGTGATTACTCTAGTTGCGGGCTGTTCACTGACACCCTTTTGAGATAATATGTTGATTGATTTTCGCTGATACGAGAAGAGAACATCAGGATGAAACTTGTGTTTGTTCGCTTGGATTTGATGGTGTGGTTTCCACCATTGATGGGCTATTTTTGCCCTCCTTTTTGTAGAGATGACAGATTTGAGGGGAAGAAAAAATAGGTGAGGAAGATAAGGCCTAGGAAGAGAGGGCAATGGTCAAAACCATTGAAGCCTCTTGATACCATGATAAAGTAAAGAAATGCATAGCCCCTGCACCAAAAGCGAGACTCAAAGGGTCGGAATGTGTAGAGAGAAATTATATTGAGGAAGATGGTGGCGGTAGCTACATTATGTAACCACACCTTACAACCTAGAAACACATAAGTAACTATATACAAAGAACATAATGTAGACCTAATGAGCCCAATTAGCCTTTACACAATATTACAAGATAACCAACATTAAATTCTCTAGTGATATACTAAATACTAATCTAATTACTCTAATATTAACTAAACTTTGAAAACCAAAACAACCTATATTCATAGATTTTTCTCGAGGTCACATGATCAATGACCCGTGAAAACCATTTCAAAGAGAAATCTAAGGTCTCGTTTGGTAAAACTCACGTTTCATGTTTCTCGTTTCTGTTTTTCTTATTTGAGAAACAGACTTGTTTGGTAACGATTCACATTTTTTGTTTTTTTTGTTTTTTTTAAGTTTCTAATATTTGACTTCAAAATGAGAAACTCCAAAATGAAGTTTCTCCTTTTTATGTATGTTCTTATGTTTTGATTTTCTTTTTATAACATGCTAGCACTCAGACAATCAAATTATCACGGGAAGCTAAACGAGCTACTTAAACATACTCAGGACAATAGAAGATACAAGCATAGAAACAGTCAATGAGATCACATGCATAGAGTTCATACAACTCAAGGTAAAAGATCCTTACCAGAAAATAAATACAGAACAAATGCTTCTTGAGCTGTAAATAGAATCACCAATAGCCTAATCGAACAACCTAAGCACATACACACAAATCAAGTATCTATAACAAAAACACTAACTAACAGAAGGCTCGGGACTAAGATTACCCAAAGCCCTAAAAAAGGTATCTAGCACGCAAACCAAGGCAATGGCACTCGGTGGCATGTGGCTAAAGCTGCTTAGACGAAGGCCCGGGTGTGGCACGACGTAGGAGCTATGTGACTCGGCTGACGTGTAGAGCTACACTGGGTGTAGGTGCAAGGGTAGGTGACAACGGGCGATGCGGGGAATGCGTGATGTGACTCCATCGCAAGTCTTCTATGGAGGTGATCGGTGTGCAAGAGTGCCATTATGGCATGCAGGCGGTGTGCAGGAGATCAAGGGGACTCACTACGGCGTCGTGCAGTGCTGACGTGGCTGACCATCACACAGCGTGGACTGCAATAGAGGATTAGTGGTGCAGTGGCTCCCGCGAGAGTAGGTCGAAACGGCCAGGGGTTTTTCGAACTCTCTGGTTTTTTTGCGAACTCTCTTAATGAAGAATGATCGTAAAAGAAATGTTGGCTAAAAAAACCTCTTAGGTTAAAAACCTTTTTTCCTTTAAATTACAAAACTAACCTCAGAGTTCTGGAGGGTCGTATAAAAAATATGAGTTGTTGCAAATACAAATATAAAGTTTATTTACACGTGTCTCACATCTAACTTGTCTGTCAAAATCTCGTGTGAATGAAAACTTAATTAACAATTCAACTTCATCCAACCCATATATTTTTCGGGTTGGGTTGGATTCAGTCACCCGCCAATTGAAGCTAGTCCCTCGAACTACCTATGTTGGTATATGAGCCTCACTACATCCGGGGTCTGATATCACGTCCCAAAGCCCTGACCTAGGATACTTCAAGAGTTTTCTATTTTAAGCACAACCCAATAGTCTCAAGTCTAAGACAATTGAGGAAGCATGCTCCAAATACTTCGTGCCTCAACCGTTGGTCTGCCTCTCGAGACAATCTTGATGCAATGATAAACAAAAAAAAAACTTAATTTACAAGCAATTATTGGTCATCGAGATTTTCTCGAATCTTCATAATGCGTGATTTAGTCTAGTTTTTTATGAAAACTTCGTGCGAAACAATTATGGGACAAACTTTGATTTGTTATTCTACAACGCATAATTTTGGGCGAGTATATTGTTTTAGTTTTTGAAACTTCATAATACATGATTTTCTCTAGAGTTTGAAATTAAATTCAAACATTTAGGAAGCTAAATTATTTAAATAATTCAAGTTAGAAATCGATCTCACCAAATAAAAAAAATGATAAGTTATCATTCAATTTTAAAGAAGTGAATAAATCTTTACCAAAACCTACTCAATTTAGGATTTTAAAAAGCGCACACCTACAATTGTTGAATTAATTTTTTTTTTTTTTTAAAAAGCGCACACCTACAACAATTTAGCCTTTTTTCGTATTTGATAAATCAATAGAGGGTTATTGTTATAAATTTTGAATTTCTCGAACTTAGTTAATCAAATTATAATATGATCTTTCAAATATGTTTATTGTTATTAATTTCCATATAGGAAAAAATGTTTAAAGTTAGAAAGAAGAATAATCATTTTGGGGTAAGATTTTTTTTTTTAATATTTATGAATGTTCAATCGCATATTAATTCAAACAAAATTTTAATATTTGGTGAAGATATTTTTTAATAGTTTTTTTTTTTTTTAAAAACTGATGGTTGTTTTTTTTTAACTATTTAAAGTTTAGGAGTAATTTTTAAGCAAAACTTTAACAGTTTCATCAAAATTTAAGGGCAATGGTATTTTTGAAACATTTTGTAAAGTTTAGGAGTAGTTTTTAAACATTTCAAAGTTGAGGAATAATGTTGACAAAAATCTCATAGTTTAGGAGTATGTTTGATAATTTAGTCTATTATATTTATACATACATTGATATTCATTATATGCGTCTTTTGGCATTAAAATACTCAATATAGTATAAATTTCAAATTGTAATAAAAGCAAATATTATTTTGGTTTTTGAATTTTGAGATTTTTTTTATTTTGGTTCATGAATTTTTAAAAGTATAATTTTAATCTTTAAACTTGGAGGTTTATTTTATTTTAGCTTTTGAAGTTGAGATTGTTTCATTTCGATCTCTAAAAATATTATTATATTCCTCTATAAATTTTAGTAATAAGTTAACATTTTGTCTTTAATTTTAGACATTTGCAAATTCAAGTATAAGATAAAATTAACATAAAAGTTTGTGGACCAAAATGATATTTTAACCTTATAAGTAATCTATTGTAAATTTCTAATAGTTCCTAAAAACTCTTTAATTTGGTTATCATATAAATTTCATTGGGCTCAAAATAAGAAGGAAGGCATGGGCTTCGAACGAAAATTAATTAAAAATATTGCAAGCTGTGGGGTTCGAACCCACGCGCACTTATGTGCAGAAGATCTTAAGTCTTCCCCCTTAACCACTCGGGCAAACTTGCTATTTGATAGAAAATCCTCGTAATAGTTTAATTATCTACATATACACGTTCTCATGTTGAGATTGAGCGTAAGGTGAAACTTCTCTCAATAAGATGTGGTTTGATAACGAATCAAGGTTGAAGTTGGTGGTCATGCAACCTCCCAAGATTAAAAAGGGTACATGAATGAACTACAACAACATTAGAAGGTACCTGAGAAAATGCAAGTCATGGTTAAGAAAGACTTAAAAAAAAGAGTTGATATTTACTACATATACCAATCAAATGTACATTATTTTTAAGTGGCTCAATCATAGAAACTTTATATTTAAGTCTGCTTGTTTTTCAGATTACAACAATTGGGGGTGGGGAATTCGAAGCTAAGACCTCTTTGTCATTAGGTGTACACTGATGCCACTTGAGCTATTGCTCTTGTTGACTATTTAAGTCTGCTTAATTTGGAGTAATTTTAGGTTGGGTGAATTACTAAAAAATTTCTTTAGAACCATGTTAGTGAGAATAAAATCCACTAAAAGGACTTGTGTTGCCCTGTGAGGATTGTCTTTACTCTTAAAAGTAGTCAAAGAATTAATCGGAACGTAAAGGATGTTGTAGAATATCGGAATCGAGAGAGGCCAGGAGACTCTAAATACTAGTCCCAATTTTGGACCTGTGACATTACAAATCAGTTGATTGTTTTGTCTTCTGCACCATTTAGTCGTTCAATATTTTACTTTCCATAATATGATAGGGTCCATTAATACGACGAAGCAAGTGTCAACACTTTGTAGAAACATGTGAAGAATGCTCCTTAAATGTGTGCAATCAATCTTACATTTATTCATTCATCAATATTTATAATCATTTAATCATATGTAATTTAATAAAAATAAATAAATAGTAGAGTATAAATTTCAAATGGTAGTAAAATAAATAAAGTAAAATACTATTTTTGTTTCTGAATTTGGTGATTTATTTCATTTTTGTCTATGAACCAATTTTAGTCCTTGGACTTTGAGATTTATTTCATTTTAGTTTCTCAACTTTGAGTCTTGTTCCATTTTGGTCTCAAACTTAAAAAAAAAAAAAAAAAAAACATATTAGAGAAAAATTTTGTTTATTTTTCTTTAAAAAATTATTATCATATTCTTTTTTAAAATTTTAGGAATATGTTAAAATTTGTCTTTGTATTAAAATTATCAACATTATTGAATCAATTTCGATTGATATCAACTTCAAATTTATCATAGGAGTTAATTTTAAGTTTATTTTTTTGAGTATGAAGACTAAAATTAGACATTTGAAAGTTAAGTGATCAAAATAGAAAAAACTTCAAAGTTCCCAGACTAAGATAGAATTAACATTGAAATTTAAGGACTAAAATGGTATTTTAGCCTTATAAGTAATATATTATGTAAATTTAAATTTCATTGGGCTCCAAATAATAAGGAAGTCATGGGTTTTGAACAAAAAGTAATTACAAAAATTGCAAGTTGTGGAGTTCGAATCCACGCACACTTCTACAGGCAGAAGATCTTAAGTCTTTCCCTTAACCACTCGGGCAAACTTATTGATTGTTCAAATGATCTTGTAATAGTCAAATTTTTCACGTATACACGTTTTCATGTTGAGATTGAGCATAAGGTGAAACTTCCCTCAATAAGATGTGATTTGATGATGAATCAAGGTGGAAATTGATAGTAGCTACATATATTGATAAGATGTAGATTATTTTTAAGTGGCTCAATCGTAGAAACATTACATTTGAACATGTTTAACTTGGAGAAATTGTAAATTGAGTAACTACTTGAAATTTTTCTTTGAAATCATGTAAGTGATAATATTATAATTTATAGCATACTTAAAAGGACTCGTGCTGGTATGTGAAGATTGGTTGGTTGTCATGTCTTAACGACCATTCAATTGTTCAATATTTTCCTCCCCATAATATGATAGGGTCAATTCATACGCTGAAGTAAGTTCCAACTCTTTGTAGAAACATGTGAAGAATGTTCTTTAAATGTGCAATCATCAGTAGGTACTGAACATTTTTTTTTTTTTTTGAAACGTGGTATTGAACATATTTCAGTATTAAATTTATTTATTCATCGACATTTATAATCATTTAACCATACGTAATTTAATCAAATAAATAGTAGGGTATAAATTTCAAGTTACAATAAAATAATTTCTCTAAAAAAAAGTAAAATATGATTTTCATCTTTGAGATTTATTTCATTTTGATTCCTATATTTTTAAAAGTCACCCCATTTTAGTCTTTTAACTTTAAGATTTATTCT
>JBBMKA010000026.1:18028230-18042802 GCA_037833695.1 Sechiopsis laciniata
TTCTTGAACATTAAGGCTTGTTCCACTTTGGTTTTTAAACTTAAAAAAACATAAAATTGATCTTTAGGGAAATTTTTGTTTTTTTTTCATTGAAAAAATATTATCATATTCTTCTATAAAATTTAGAAATGTTCACATTTTTTTCTTTAATTGTATTAAAAATATTAACATTATTGAACCAATTTTGATTAATAATAATTTCAAATATCATAGGAGCTAAATTTAAGTTTTTTTTTTAGTATAAGAACTAAAATTAGACATTTGAAAGTTCACGTTTCAAAATAGAACAAACTTCACAATTTAGGGACTAAAATTAGACTTTTTAAAATCAAGGGACTAAGATTGAATTAACATCAAAGTTTAGAAACCAAAATAATATTTTAACCCACAAGCGCAGGGGGTTTAAACCCACAAGCGCACAAGATCTTTAGTCTTCCCCTTAACCACTTGGGCAAACCTACTAATTGATCAAAGGACCTCATAATAGTAAAATTTCCTACATATACACATTCTCATGTTCAGATTGAGCATAAAGTGAAACTTCTCTCAATAAGATATGTTTTGATAACGAATTAAAGTGGAAGATATGGGTCATACAATGCTAGAGATTAAGGAGGATACATGAATGAACTACAACAACATTTGATTGAGAAGGATCTTGAGAAAATGCAAGTCATGGTAAATAAATACTTAAAATAATTGATATTCACTACATAAACTAATAAGATGTACATTACTTTTAAATGGCTCAGTTGTAGAAACTTTACATTTAAACATGCTTAACTTGAAGCAATTCTAGGTTGGATGACTTTCTGAAAATTTTCTTTGGAATCATGTAAGTTAGAATATAGCATACTAAAAGTAATTGTGTTGGTCTGTGAGGATTATCTTTACTTTTAAAAGTAGCCAAGGAAGTAGATAACGTAGTCAGAACGTAGAGGATGTTGGGGAATATTAGGATTGAGAGTAGACAAATCTAGATTCTAAATCCTAGTCCAAATTTTGGACCTGAGACCTTACAAATCAGTTGATTGTTGTGTCTCCTGGACCGTTCATTCGTTCAATAATTTCCTCCCCGTAATATGTTAGGGTCAATTCACACGATCAAGCAAGTGTCCAACGCTTTGTAGAACCATGTGAAGAATGCACCTTACATATGCAGTCACTTGAAGGCATTGAACATTGTTCAGTATTACAATTATACGCACATTCATCGATATGCATAATCATTTAATCGTACGTCTTTTGGCATTAAAATACATGATCTCATTGCTAATTTTCATAATGGCTAAATTATCAAACATGCCCCTAAATAATATATGGAGTTTGTGTCAAACATACCTCTAAATTTTGAAAAGTTTCAAAAATACCATTAAACTAAAAAAAAAGGCTTCAAAAATACCCTTGTCGTTAACTTTGGATGAAAACGGTTAAAGCTTTGTTTCAAATATACCCATGAACTTTAAAAAGAAACATACACGTGCATGAAGATTCGTAATGCCCATGTTGCAAAGGAAATTATCTTATTGAGGTTTACTCGAGTCTTTCATGAAAAAGATCGGCAAGTAGTGTTTCGGAGCGAACGAAGGTTGTTTGAATATCACCATATAAGATCTAATCACTAATAAAATAATAATCAACTTCCATCGCTGCTATTTTTATGGTAGCAGAAGTGGCATTTTAAAGGGAGAGGAAGAAATTGTGCGTTATTTGATATTCTTTCTTAGTTCTTGTGGTATTCTTTGAAGGGAGATCAATTTGGAAATGGATAAACCAAATTGATCTTGAAGTTCTCCAACCAATTGTCGTTTCACTTTTATACCCCCAATATTTGTTAATCTTTCTTGTGTTTAATCTCTCTTGGATAAAACAGTTTAGTTTATGATTTGTTGATTTATGTATATGTAATATGCATATGTGTGATCTATATTAATCAATGGCCTAGCATAACCCTAAAACTATGCAAGGTGGAATAAGCCATTTTATGAACAAACCACTATAATTTCTCGGTGTTGGTTCTCTTTAAATTGCTTGAATCTTGATGTTTTCCTATCAATACGTTTGCTAAATTTCTTGGACAACACCTTAAACGAACTTTAAACTCTCATACATGGTTAATAACTTAATATAAGACACGTTTACAATACTACAAAATAGTTTTATTGTATATAATCGTTGACGAATTCAATACGTGAAAGTTATTCATGTGTCAATAATAATCATGTTAAATGTAAGAAAAAAACATTGGGTTGGGAGGAGGGAAAGGAAAGGAAAAAAAATTTTGGTTTGAAATCCAAGGTTAAGAGAGAAATTGTAATGGCTTGTTAATTATTAATACTAATATGGTTATTGTTATTACCTTTTCTTATTAATGTTTTCCCTTGTTTTGCCTATTTATTTGAGAAATTAAATTTCATGCTTTTTGGGTAAAGGTTTTAGGGTTTTGGAGGCCTTTTTCTTTTGTTTCCTAAATTAAGGGGTCCTTTATTTATATTTAAGCAATAGTAAAGCCCTTCTCCCTCCCAAAAATCATCTAAGCCGTCAAGCTCTCCCAATCCCCTGAGGTTTGCGCACAAAAAGCCCCTCAGCCAAGCCCTTCCTATCGCCTGCTCCTTCAGGCTGCCGCCACGTGGCGCGCATCCAGCCATCCATTTTCCCCCACCTCCGATGCGTGTCGCTCATCCACCTAGCCTCAACGCCTCGCGTGTTCCACCCCTCCCAGCTGCATCTTCCATCTACTCTAACGCATGCCACCGGAGAGGCACTGCCTAGCACCGACCACCGCACACGCTCCTACTGTCGAACGAGCTGTCGTCGCCTCCCACCGAGCCGAGTTTAGGGCTGTTGCCGTCATGCAATGCCTCTTCTTCACAATTCTAGCAAGTTTTGAGCGTCAATGTGCCTTGTTCTCGTGGTATCTTGCTTCTCCTTCACTTGTAAGTCCCTTCTTAACCTGTTTCCCTTCTTTTCCCCATGGATTCTGGTGACTTTGCAAGCTTGAAACCCTCATCTTCTTTGGTAGATTGTCGAGGCTAGATGGCTCTATTTGAAAATCAGAGACCAGATCCGTGATCTAGAGATCGAGATCTTTCCAATGAGGTATGACCCGTTCTGTTTCGTGGCCACGCACCGCCGCCATGGTCCGACGACGTGTTTCTAAAACATAATCTTACTCTCGTTCCCGTGATTTTAACCCCACTTGTGGCTTGTTTAGCTTGTTCCTAACGAACGCTTGGCATTGTTTTATATTTAGGTGACCCAGGTTTTTGCTCTTAGCTAGCGGAGTGATTTCGGAGTTCGAACGAGTCGTTGGGAAGGTAAAGGGCTTCATTATGAGTTGGGTGTGGTAATTTCATCGCAAGTAGTGGCATGACTAAGGTATTTTGAACTATAGCACGATGAAATGCATGTTTGGCCTTAATCGTTTTTGTCATGAATGCTCTATTTATGCTTGGTATGTTAGAGATTGACCTTGTTGTAATTCCACTGTTGCTACTTGTATATGATTATACGTTTTGGTGTGTTGTTGACTCAAAATGACTGTAGGATTTGTATCTAGTACTATATTGTGGTATTTAAGGCCATGAACCATACTGTGAATCTTGTACTAGTTTAAGGACTCGTGTGCCCCTCTGGCTAGAGTTATTATGTCTATATTTTACTTGTTTTTTTGTTGTGGTACGTGGGAAGGGGAGCCGATCATGACCCTTTTGACCCTGACACCTACGACAATAGCCTAGTACGTGAGAAGTGGGAGCTAGTCATGACTCGCTTGACCCCGACACCTACTGGAAGAGGCCACCAAGACAGATGATGGCGTAGAGAGATGCCTGTCGATGAGCCTACATGCTTTTTGGGATGTTGTCTGCCGTCAATCCCCACATGCTCGGGGTTAGCAGTTGGTGCCCCTAGCTTAAAGTTTAGAGATCATGTGTAGTTCTCTCACTCGTGGCCCTCCCTGATATGTTCAGGTGATTTACACGGAATTCATGTATGCCCTTGCTGACACGACTTGAGTGTTGTCTTACCCGAGGTTTAGGGATTCTGTGTGTTTCTCTCACTCGTGGTGGGTCCCTGACAGAGATCAGGATACCCCGAGACATTTGTGTATGTCTCTGCGGACATGGTATTGGACGTGTCTCGACCCGAGGCTTAGGAAACCTGTGTGTTACACTTAGTCGCGGTCCTTTTTCTAACAGAGGTCAGATGACTTGTTGGCATTTGTGTATGGCCTTGTTGTCGCGGTTTGAGCACTGTTGACTTAGTCGTGGTTGGTGGGTGGATCGACCCTAAATTGTTTGGCATGTTGTTCTTAATACTAGTATTCGAGTCCTATTAGTGCTTGCATGATTTCCCCCATAGTGAACTTCTTTCTGGTATATATATTTATATATGTACTCACCTCTTATATCTTTCAAGTATGGGAGCACGTCGAGGTGGCTGACTGTGGAGCTATATGATCATGGGCACGACATCATTATCTTCCGCATTGTTTTATTGCATTTAGTTATTTTGAACTCCTACTATGCTTTAGTTTTGGACTTGTTTGTTGTTTCTATGTTTTACGACTTTTCATGGGACCCAAATCTTGTTTTAGAACTGTTTTCAGCTTTTGAAACTATCTGTCTTATTTTTCGTAATGAGAATGCATGTCGTGCCGTTCTATCTTAATATTTTTCTCAAGTCATGCATGAATAACTTTCCCATTAGAGTCATTTAGAAACTCGAGTCGTTACAGTTGGTATCAGAACTCAGAGTCATAGATTCTGTAGACTGGTTTACGATGTAAACCCTGTGCCCATGATCATTAGTAAACCAATCGTCGCCAGGAATTTCGAGAAATATAATAGAGTTCTAGTATCATACAATAGCCTAACTTTCTCTTGTATGTTTAGTGTTTGTTTGAGAAGCCTGAGCATGGGACTGATTGAGTTCAATTCTCTTGCAGTGACATCTCTTAGCCATCCCGCTGCAGAGAGCGCCACAGGATCAGTCTGTACTAACATCATTTGTTCACGAGCTGCAAGTTGCCCTCGCTATGAGGAATACGGTCATTTCCAAGCTTGCTGCAGCCTTGCGCTCTATGGTAAGCAGTTCAGTAGACAAGACAGTGGCTCGGGCTATGGGTCTAGTCACAGCACAGTTAGCCCAGGTTGTGATACAACATTAAGGAGGCAGTGTAGAGGGCAGGGTCATCCAGAATTTTAATAGATGGAATCCCCCTTTCTTCGTCCGACAGACAGACAAGCCAGATGTTGCTGAATTATGGTTGTTCAGTGTGGAGGACCTTTTCCATAATATGAATTGTCCTGAGGAGCACAAAGTTCAATTTGCCACTCACGTGATGAGAGACGCAGCGCATTAATGGTAGAAGTCAGCTGAGAGGTCGATCCCTACAAAAGCGTGCACCAGTCACTTGGGACCAGTTCAGAAGGGAGTTTTTGAAGACGTACCTGACACTGATGGAAATCTAAAAGATGATATCAAATTTTACCTCGCTGAAGCAAGAAAATAAGACTGTCGCTACCTATGAGGAAAAATTTTTGAGCTTGTGCCGTTATACACCAGAGTTGATTGACACTGACAAGAAGAAGACCGACATGTTTGTGAGAGGTCTGAGGGTGGAGATCCAAGCGGGAGTGAATGCCCACGACACCCAGGATTATGCTATTGTTGTTCAGAAAGCCCGTTACGTAGAGCTTCAGGTGTTAAGAGGATTCGCTACACAAGGTGATTATAGTGCCGCCCAGGGTCAGAGGAAGAGGTATGAGCCGTATCCTAGGACTTCTCAGTCTCGAGAGCAGCTTGGTCAGGAGAATTCTAGGTAGGGGAATTCTGGTAAGTTTAGAGGTCAATCTAGTGGATGAGGAGGTACTCGGCAGCGTGGAGGGTGTTAGTAGAGGAATACTCAGGGGTCAAGCCAACCAAAGTCAAAGTAGTGATATCCGTGTGGCCAAGAAAGCCACTTTGCATCACAGTGCAGCTTGCCTTACTTTAGTGGATCTTCCACTTAGGCACCGCCTGCCCCTAGGCAGCAGCAGTAAGAACGTGTTTATGCGACCACTCATCATCAGGCCGAGGAAGCCGACACCACAGTCACAAGTACCCTACCTATTCTAGGGCATTTAGCTTATGTTTTGTTTGACTCTGGTTCCACGCATTCTTTTATTTCTGCTACTTTTGTGTCTACTGCTTGTCTGGATTTAGAGCCTTTGAGGTTCGAATTATCTGTGTCTACCCCAGCGAGGGTGTGTATGTTTGCGGATATGAAGGTGAAAGCCGGTCAGATACGTGTATCCGACCAGCTTCTAGACATATGTTTGATTGTATTACCTTTGAGCGAGTTTGATGCCATCCTTGGGAATGAGTGGTTATCTGAGAATCACGCAGTTATCGACTGCTGTAGGAAAAAGGTTATCTTTCACTTCCTTCAGGTTTGAGTTCAAGTTTAGAGGGTGCAGGTCGGGAGACTGTCCTGGCTTGGTTTCTGCAGCTAAGGCTAACAAGTTGATTGCTCGAAGAGCTTGGGGTTGTTTAACAAGTGTGTCAAGTGAAGCTCGGCCAGGGTGGAGCTAGACGTGGTGCCAGTGGTTCAAGAGTTTACCGACGTGTTCCCAGAGGAGTTTCCCAGCTTGCCGCCATCTCGATCAGTGAACTTTCACATTGAGCTTGAGCCTGGTATGGTTCATATCTCCAAGGCTCCTTATCGGATGGCCTGAACAAAGTTGAATGAGTTAAAAGTACAGTTGCAAGAGTTGATAGACCGAGGTTTCATCTGACCTAATGTTTCCCCGTTGAGGGCCCCAATTTTATTTGTGAAGAAAAAAATGGCTCCATGCGTTTGTGTATTGATTATCGTGAGTTAAATAGAGTAGCAGTGAAGAACAAGTACCCGCTGTTGAGGATAGAGGATTTGTTCGACCAATTGCAAGGTGCTTCTGTCTTCTCCAAGATCGACCTGCGATCTAGCTACCATCAGCTGAGGATTAGGGATGTTGACATCCCTAAGACAACATTTAGGTCTGGTACGAACATTACGAGTTCGTTGTGATGTCTTTCGGATTGACCAATACATCAGTTGCCCTCATGGATTTGATGAACACAGTGTTCAAGGAGTTCCTCGATAACTTTGTGATAGTGTTTATTGATGACATTTTGATCTACTCTAAGAATCGAGCTGAGCACGAGGGGCACTTAAGGCAAGTTTTAACAGCTTTGAGGGACACCAGTTGTATGCCAAGTTCTCTAAATGCGAGTTTTGGTTAGGACATGTGTCGTTCCTAGGGCATGTGGTTTCCTGTGATGGCATAGCAGTGGACCCAGCCAAAGTGGAAGTGGTGAGCTCGTGGGCTCGATCGACCTCGGCATCAGAGGTGCGCAGGTTTCTCGAGCTAGCTGACTACTATAGACATTTTATCTTTCATTTTTCCAAGATAGCTAGTCCCTTGACGCAGCTTACAAGAAAAGGTTGTCTGTTCATTCCGTCTGGGGAATGCGAAGACAGTTTCCAACAACTCAAGAGAAGACTGATTTCAACCCTAGTGTTAGCAGTTCCAGAGGGGACAGGTGGTTTTGCAGTGTTCAGTGATGCATCCAAGCACGAACTGAGTTTTGTATTAATGCAGCACGGAAGAGTAATAGCTTATAGCTCTCGAAAATTGAAGCCTTATGATCAGAATTATCTGACCCATGACCTTCAGTTAGCAACAGTCGTTCATGCATTAAAAATTTGAAGGCACTACCTGTACAGCGAGAAAAGTTAGATATACACCGATCATCAGAGTTTAAAATACTACTTTACCCAGAAAGAGTGGAACATGAGGCAGCGCAGATGGTTAGAACTAGTTAAGGACTATGATAGTGAAATACTCTACCACAGGGGTAAAACCAGCGTCGTTGCAGATGCCTTTAGTCAGAAGACATCTTATTCTTCAGCTTTGACCACGTCTCAAGCCCCTTTGCTTAGGGACATGGAACGAGAAGGGATTGCAGTGATGCTTAGTGGGGTGACAGCCTGAGTGGCTCATCTTTTAGTGGGACCGACCTTGAGACAGCGTATTATTGAACGTCAGCAGTGTGATCCAGGGATCAGGGAAGAGTTGCTCAAAGTGGGATCAGACTCAGATAGTGAGTTTTCAATAGCATCTGATGGTGGGTTATCATTTCGAGGCTGGTTGTGTGTGCCAGATGATTTTGAGATCAAGGGGGAGTTGCTAACCGAGGCTCATAGTTCACCATTTGAATGGCACCCGGGTAGCACAAAGATGTATCAGGATTTGAAACAGCTTTATTAGTGGGTCAACATGAAGCGAGATGTGGCAGAGCATGTGAATAGATGTTTCACCTATCAGATGGTGAAGGCCCCGAGACAAAACCAGCCGGTTTGTTGCAACCACTTAGTGTACCGATATTAATATATATATATATATATCTTTAGAATGAGGTCAAATAATTTTTTATAACAATGATATTAATGAGTATTTATAATACATAATACCGATATTAATATACTATTAAAATGGATGTAAAATTTTTTAAAGAAAAATCCAGTTTAAAACTTGATTTATATTTTGAAAAAATATATAAGAAAAAATAGTTAACAAAAAAGTATAATTAATTAAATAGTTATTATAGAGTAAAAAGAAGAAATGTTATGAACAAGCAAACAAAAAGTTGCAGGTCATATATTTATTAATGAAAAAAAAAAAGTTTATTAGAGAGGATTTAAATCATTGTTGAAATAAATTAAATAAGAAAAAAATTATAACTAATATAATCATTTGTGGAATAAAAAAATGTCATTAAATAAACCATTAAACTAAATCCATGATAATTAAAAAATAATTTGTATGATTTGATCGAGAGCGGACCCAAAGAATTTTGTGATCCAGTGGGCCCAAAATGTGTAGGGAATGAATTTACGAATGTACCCTTCTCTGCAATGTGATTTCCGAAAGAGACCGTTCGTCCTTTTCAGTTGCATTGCACCCTCTTCCACTGTCAGAAGTTTTTTTTTTTTTTTTTTGGCGCCTTCTCCTTTTCTCAATTTCCATGATTCAGAAACCCTAGAAATCTCTGCTCCACATTCTCAGTTTTCTCTATGTGGATTCTACTGGATAAGCTCGTTGCATTGTCTTCTCAATCTCTTCTCAGATGTTGCAGTTGCAGTACCAGTAGCAGCAGTTCCCGCCGCACTTGCTGTACTCTCTCGCTCTCAGGTATCGTCCTCTGCGTCCTTGTTTTTGTTGCTTTTCTTCTCGGAATGTGCTGTGTTTTCTATTTGTTTTGTGATTCTTCATATCTTATTGCTGTTCGTTTGTGTTGTACTCGCTGTTCTCTGTAATCGATGCTTTTGGAGCTTTAGTTGTTTGTTTTTTGGATTGCGTTTGTGAGAGAGTGTTTGTGTTGTTCGGAATCTGTGAGCTGGTTGCTGCGTTTTCTCTTTTTTGTGATTATTCATCTTATTGCTGTTTATGTGTTCGTTGTTCTTGGTAATCGATGCTTTCGGAGCTTTAGTTGTTTGTTTTTGAAGTTTGTGTTGTTCGGATTCTGTGTGCTGGTTTGTTTCTACTGTTTTCTTTTCGTTTTGCGTTGTTTTTTACTCTCTTGAGCTTTTCTTTTTGATAGTTTTTTTGTTCACTTTCTTTTGCTGTTTGGCTTTGTACGTTGTCGTTAGCGTTGAGTGTTTTTAGGTGCTTTTGGTTTGTTTTTGGAAATCATTGTTTTATGAGCTTCGGTTGTTGTTTTTGGACTCCATTTCTGAGAAGAAGTTTGCGAGCTATTCGGTTTTCACTGTTTTATTTTCATCTAGTATCGGTTCGATTTTCACTGTTTGGTTTTGATTTCGTCGTTTCGATTTGCACTGTTTTATTTAAATTTCGTATTGTTTCTTACTCTCTCGAGCTTGGCATTTTGAGATTTGGTTATCTTTTGCTGTTTGGCTCTTTATGTATCACTAGCTTTGTTTTGTTTTTGCTTTTTCTACCGATTGATTGAACCATTTTGGGGCGGCATTAGCTATGTTTCCCCTGCAAATGCGTTAAAAGGAAAAGGACTGTTGGTTTTGTAGATTTATGAAAGTTCGAGTTTTATAATCTATGAATAATCTTGTGGATATACTTGAACAAGTACTGTCAATCGATTTAATTTTTCTGGAACTTCATGATAAGGAATTAGTATAGGTATACACGCGGTGGCTTAGCTTAACATGAGTAATAAAACGTAAGTTGCTGCTGAAACACAGTTAAAGGAATTAACTCAAACGTTTAAATCCTATTAATGATCTCTGAGAATATTCTGTGGTTATTGTCCAACAAGTAATTTGATTGGTCCTTGTTTTTGGAACTCAATGATAAGGAGTGACTTTAAATTTTTTTTAAAATTTGGTAGCTTTTGCACAGTACTTTTTGAACGTTCATTCTGGGGATCATGCATACTGAATGTTGTACAATACAGTATTATTCTTTATTCAGATTCTTAAGCAACTTGGAAACGAGAAGATTTTCTGATTAATTTCGAATGCCACTATTCTGAAGTATATTTGTAGATAAGATCAGGGTATTCTATTGAGTTATCTGGTTAATGAAATGATTTGTCATCTTGAGGGACTACTGTTCATACATCCATTGATTGGTCGAGGTTTTCTGCTTTACTTCTCTTTTGCGCATGAATGAATTGAGATGGTGAAGCACATTTGTCTTTGCAGGATAAATTTTCTGATACTTTCATGGACGGGGATCTGTGGGATTGGACATATGATCAAGGTTCTACTGATCTTTTCTTGTCCCTTCCTTCTATTTATCTGAACAATCAAGCTTCAAGTCAATTTGATTGTAAAGGATTGTTCCAGGTTTCTCCATTTCCGATGCTGGTGAAAGCAGTAACAATGTGGAATCTGGATGGCAGGCTGACTTTGGGAAAGGTAAACTTGATTTCAGTATCATTATTATTATTATTATTTATCTGGATGCAGTTTTTCTGGACCATTTTTTCTCTTTGTTTCACTTCCACAATTGGGGTACTTATTTTCGTTACGATTTTATGGCTATAGATGTTATTGAAGAAGATGCTATGAATGAGAAGTATTGCGTCCAAGTACTAAAAATTTTGATACGAAAGGCAGCTGATGAAATCGATGATCTTCAAGAAGATCTAGTTTTGCTTCAATGTAACCTTGCATGGACGGAAAGTAGAGATCAATTTGAAGCATGCTGTAATGCCTTGAGAGAAAAGATTGACGTCCTTCATAATTCCATACAGAGCTTGAGGCAAAGGGATGAGATAGATGCAGCTAATAAGTTACCATTGCATAGACAACCAGCTGAGAAATTGTACGAGATACTGAAGCCTATTCTTAGAGAGGGTCGTGAACAAGATCATGCGCAGGTTCTCTCTGTTCCCTCTGAGATTTAATAAGTCAGTGTTCATTAAGTATGAGAAAGAAGACTACAGAAAACTTCATGAAAGCATAAAGCATACATACATGATTCTACTTTTAACTGTCAATGATCTGATATGTTACTGCATATAGTGATTTTGTTTTGCCATTTTTACAGATTCATTTGCATTAGTTCTTACTCTTAGTATTCTTAACGTTTGTCAGGTCTATTTTAATGAATATAAGTGATGAACATTAACTGTTATTGGTTAGCCATACATTTTATATACTAGGTACATTTTCTCTATGACAGTAATTCCTAGGATTAATCAACTTTTTGTATAGTTGTCCTCTGGGAAATACATGTGCTCTTTTGTGCAATTTTATTGATGTTTTCCCCTTTGGATGCATTCACTGCACACTCTGCTCTGTCACTTCTCAATCTCACAAGTTTGAATTTAAAGATACGAATTGTTGCATCATATTCTATTTCAGAGGATTTGGGAAGTGAGTGAGAGAGGGAAGTGTGACAATAGCTATACTACTATAGCCAATCATATCTATGAACGAAGATGCAAGTTCCGTAGTTTATTCGTTTTTTATGAAATTCCAAACTTTCATTGAGAAAAGAATAAAAGAATGGTACATAGAGTTTTTAAAAGGTTAGTAACAAAAAGGAGCCTGAACAAAAAGGAGCCCTCTACAAGAATGACCTCCCATCTAAAGAAATTATACTTAAAAGGTTAGTAACAAAAAAGATTAGTAACAGAGATTTAGAGAGAAACATAGAGTTTTTAAAGCTAAATAGGTTCTAGGCTCTATAGATTTTAAAGCTTAGTAGGTTATCTTGCATAGAGATCGAAAGAATTAAACAAGTTTTGTACAGTTTTGCCTTTTTACTCGAAAAGAAGGGAAAAGCAAAAAAAGAGAGGAAAATAATTAGAGATGTCCATTTTTCTTGCAGGGACCGCCCCCTATACTTTTTTTTTTATTTTTTTTTATTTTTAATTTTACCCCTTTAATTTTTAAATAAAAGTATATTTGTTGATGAAATTATCTATGTATATACTCTGGTGTCTGGCCTAGGGATGGGTGTGGTTACCTTATTTCAAAAAAAAAAAAAGAAAAAGAAATTATCTATGCTTATGAATATTTTTCTTTAACATTATAGATGTAACTTATAGATATTTTCTATGAAAATCTAATTATTTAAAATTATTGTCCAAAAAATATATAAATAATGAAAAGAAAACTTTTAAAAAAAAATTTGAAAAAATCCCCGCGGAGAACCCGATCCCCGCTGGTGCCCCGTAGGGAATCCCCGCCCCGATCCCCAAGAAAAAAAAACGGATATTTTCCAGGGGACGGGGATGGGGAAGCCATTCCCCGGCCCCGCCTCGCCTCATGGACATCTCTAGAAATAATTTCATTTGTTTGGTCATACCTTCTGAAACATCCTTACCGAGGAATCTAGTTAACAAATGCATTGTGTTGTAGCCCTTAGTGCATTTTTTTTCAACAGCTTATTTGGATGCTTCTTTTATACTTCTGGAACTCTTGAATGATCAATATCTGTTGATATTAAATTTGCATTCCAGAACGGTTCTATAATTATTTGGTTATTTAAGCCATATTTTTTTCTTTGCTAATATCCTCTATTAAAAAAAGATTGCCCTTATACCCAAAAGTTCGAACTATGTATCATGGCTGTTGAGATATGCCTCGAACGATTTAATGCCCTACGATTAGTTAGTCAGGGGTCTCGCTGCCCGGTCAGCGAGTGGAGGTTTGGGGACAATGTCGATCGCACGGAAATTAAAACCCTAGCCCCCATGATGTTCATTCAGTAACTTTTGCTTCGCCTTAATAAAATTTAGGCCCCTTCTCTGCCCGTGGACTAGCTAAACAACATTAGTGAACCACGTAAATTTCTATGTTCTTCTCTTTCTGCGTTTTCTTAATTTCGATTGGTTGGTTGATTGCCATTTTCATAACAATGGCTCTGTGTATATTTTACATAATTAGTCATTTTTGTCTTGCCAAACTGTGACCAGAAAATGCACATGCAAAATCAAAGATATAACCAATAACAATCCTATACACTTGTGACTTGTCTCATGTAGAGATTCCTGTGCTCGTGTAGACTGTAGATGAATCCGAGATGAAACCATTGGATGAATCTTTGTGAGACTCACAGTGTTGAGAATTGTTTTATCCTTTGGGGTGTGTTTGGGGAAAGGGGAATGGTAAAGATTAGGGGGGAATGAGAATTAGGGGGAGAATAGGAAAGGGAATTATTGTGAAAGGAATGATTATTTGTGTTTGGGGTGAAGGGAATGATTATGGAGGAAATGATTATTTGTGATTGGGGTGAAGGGAATGATTATGGGAAAAATAAAATAATGAGTATGATGAGAGTGAAAAATAGTGATGCGATGTATAAAAAATTGTTGAAGAGAGAATAAAAGTAGATAGAAGGAGAATGAAAAAAGGTGAGGTTTGGAAAACGTGATTATGAGGGGAATGATTTCCAGTGGCCCAAACATGGGGAATCATCCCCATTCTCATTCTCTGTCTTATTTTTGGTGGCCCAAACACACCCTTAGCTATCATTAATGTCTAGATAGGATCATTTTAGAATTAAATATTCTTCCAGACAACTTCAGCCTTTTTCTATCTGATGGAACAATTAACTGGGGATGTTAGATTTACGTGTTTTGCTCTGGTACATGTTATGTGGTTTATGTTTATCATGTGTAGAGTCCATTTTCTTATAATCATCATGGGTTGGTCTAGTGATCAAATAGTGTATTGGCATTCAAGAGGTTATGAGTTCAATTCATGGTGCTACCTACTTAGAAAATTTCTTATGAATTTTCTTGACATCCAAATGTTGTATGGTTAGGCGGTATGTCCCTTAAGAATAGTCGAGGTGTGCATAAGTTAGTTCTGACACTCACGGTCACGGATATTAGGAAAAACAATTTCTTTTTTAGTTTTCTTATTTTGAAGTTCCAATTTTATTAGATGTCCTTGCGGGATTTTCTTATTTGAAAGTTTATGCTTGCTTCCTTGCAATTTCTGTGAGAATGCCTTTAGCAAAACACGATTTGAAAGAAAAAAAAATTAGGTTTCTTAAACCTACTTTTTTTTTAGATGTCAGAACTCGACATAAATTTGAGAACATTTTGGAAA
>JBBMKA010000026.1:18096301-18116566 GCA_037833695.1 Sechiopsis laciniata
GTTTCTAGATTTTGAATCAAGTTTTTATTTAGTTCATATATTTTATGGTTAAAGTACCATTTTAATTCTTCAACTATCATCTTTGGTCCATTTTAATCTCTCATATTTGAAGTACAAAATTTTCAAACGAAATATACTATATAATATAGGCCAAAACAGAAAAATGTTATTGCCAGGCCAAAACAGAAGTAGAACTCAACCCATTCATAGCATTAGTGTATATCTCGATTAATTTTACAAAACAACTACCTAATCCTATAACATTTAGTTGTCATATTAGTTCTCATTCTCTCTATATACCAAACCCGAAAACCCTTATTTGATCCCTTCCATGATTGGTTAGCTGAATCTGTATAGAAACCACTCAGAAATTTCCCTGTTGCTGCCTTTTAAAGGAGTTTTAGCACACGTTCCCCATTGAAGCATCAAATATCAAACTTTCTATGATAAATAAGGAAAAATAGATGGCATAAAAATCAAGTTTCAATATTTCTGGGTATAGCATATGAATGATACGACACAAAAGTTATGCAGCCAAACTTTCAAAGATTTAAACCAACCAACATAAATGCAATGCAAAAATAACAGATTACACGACCCCTGAAAATGGTATATAATATTTTGCCCATTATCTTCGACCGTCATTCTTAACATTTGGTCATTGGCTTCAAATAACTTCTCAACGACCAACTTTGAGAAATCTAGGAACGGTCTATTAACCCTCCTAAGAACCAATTTCTTGCAAGTAATGTTCCGCATCCAATGCTGCCATGCAACCTGTACCACAAGAAATAAATCTTAGCTAGCAAATATGAGTGTTTCAGACCAATTTATGCGCACTTCAATTATTTTCATACGACAACGTAAGACCCTAAATTAGTTGTATTACTAAGTAGATTGCTACTATGAATTGAAATCATAAGCTCTAACCACTTTGCGATTTACTTGATAAACCATTCAAAACAGAGAAATACATGATTTATGTTCTACAAAAATAACTTTCTAAGTGGATAAAAAGTGTGCTAAATTTAAAATGAGGTAAGTCACATTGTCTCAACTTCATAAAATAACTCGGGCTAAATCTCCAATCTTCTTGTCCTAATATTTTTTTTATTTCAAACCTGATAGTTTAACCCAAGAACTTCTTAAGTTAAAACCAGCATGGAATGAACAAATTGTCAAGTGTATTTGTATGAAATTAATTCTCAGGTAAGTAACCACCATGAGATAGATTATGCAATTCATAATCTTTAAGTACTTTATGATTTAGTAGGCTCTTATTTTACCACTAGATCAACCCTAATCTGATCCAACCTACGAGAATAATAATAATAAATGGAGAAAATAATTCGATGCTCCTACTTCTCTATCATAAATCAGTTTCACTGTCATATCTGCATGTACAAAAAAAAAAAACATTTCATATCAGCAGGGCTCCCATTAGATTTCAGCAATTGTTTTTTATTAAAAAAAAATAAGCTTTCATATAGATAAAAATGGTTATCAAACGGAGTCTTAATTTTTAAAACTCCCCTCACACACCCACACCTTCTTCTCTCCATTCTCAAGTCATTTCCCTCCTATCCCAGCCTTATGCATAGGGAAGAAAGGGTGAAGTGCTACCCTTTACGAAGATAAATTAGAAAAAGAAGACGATACGTCCCAGTAAGGTGAACAATATATTGAGTTTGGCCAAGTTCTGCTCACCACCCCAGAACTATTAATATGTTGATCTCACGAGCATACTAGATAAGCAAATAAATAACAGTTCCTATTGAAATAACAAAAAAGGAAATGAGTGGAGAATATCTTTTAACATGAACTCAAATGCTAGAAGAATGAAACAATCTCAAAATGGAACAATTTATAGAAAAAAAATATATAAAAGCTGAACTACTAAGTGCAAATAAGTAAAAAGAACAAAACTATCACATAAACCAAATAATCTATTGAGAAGAAGCCAACATTAAACATCTTTCTGATATGCTATGGTATAATTTTCCCCTTTAAATTCACACCCAGACACAATTTTTTAAGTCACAGAAGTACATGTATCATTCGTGTTTTTTGGATGTTTAAAAGTAGCAGAAACATCTCCTCGAATGGTTAGACACAAATTTCGAGAAAGTTATCCTAAAAAAAGGAATGAGAATGTTCAGTGAATTACCACTTATTTTGCATCTTCATGTAGTATAAGCCAGGTAGCTTCTAAAAATTATTTGCAAATTGGACGTCACAGGCTGATTAACTGAGGGAAAGGAATCTTTATCTTCGCCATTTTATTTTATTTTCTTATAAATTTTCTGAAAGGTTGCTTCAAATTAAAAACTTAGACTGATTAGTATCATATGTGTCCCATCGACCAGGCCTAAACTATTGAGGTTATACCATAAAGTATACTAAATATTTAAAGTTTGTAAGATAAAGATGATAAAGAGAGCATAGTTATCTACTTATCTTCTTTTACCAAGAACAGAATCTTGCTTCATTCAAATGATGCTTTTATAGGCTAAAAGCTTTTGCCTGGTAGTGTACCTTATCTCAAAAGTCAAAATACAAGGACCAAAAAAGGCACCAACGATTTAAAAGTTGATCCCCATGAACTTTAACCATTTCCTTTTTCTAGACTTATTTTTTATTCAACAAAATTCTAAGTGGGGAATTTAAAACGTGTAATCTCTTAGTTATTAGGTTATACATCATGTCACTCAACCTATACTCTTGTTGGACCTTTTCTAAGCTTGGCAATACATTAAAATCTATTTTTAGTACATTGTAAATGAGAGAAATTTGAACGGCTACAACTTCAATTGAAAGAGTACCTATTAATTATAATTGAACTATATTCACGATGACACAATACAATAGAAACTAAATGTCATCTGAATTACATTCCCTATCTGCTGCAATATTTGCAATACACTCTGATATTCAGAGTTAAGACAGAATGCTCATTTCGCACCAAATATCAAGTAATTTTTTTACACAGAGAAACAACTTTTATGGATGAAAAAATTGAAAGAATATTAGGTGGAGATAAAAATCAAGTTAAATTAATTATGTTGATGTTTTGTTATATAAAATTATATACTATTTTAATTTTTTTTATTCTTTACCAATATATTGATGCTGAAGTTTTTACTTCACCTTTGTCCAATGTCTTAAGCCATTGAAAGCAGGCTTAGTGATTGAGAGCCGAGAGGATCTTAGAGAACTAAGATAAATATATATAAATATAATTTTTTTTTTTTTTTTGGAAAATAGGAAATTGGAGTTTCGCTCTATTATATTTGGGTAACCACATCCATCTCTAACACAGTAACACTAGGAGACATTTAATGGATGGAAAGATTGAAGGTATCTACAAATTAATGCCACATGGTCTCGAACCACTTAGAGAACTAAGATATTAGAAGTTCAATTCGATCGTTGTCTAATTATTGAATTAATTTTCTAACGGACGAAAGTGGTAGGGTGAGGTGTTCGTGATAGTAAAACACAAACAGACATCAATATATATAAATTTTGACGCTAAGAAAATTTAAAATAGGGAAAAAGGAAACGAGTAATGGAAAATGGAAAGCTTTATACTGACCCGTTCCAGCAGCAGTGATAGCTTGTCTGTACTTCTTGTCCTGAACATCACCAGCCGCAAAGACTCCACGGATACTGGTCTGCGTCGTCCCTGGCTTTGTCAACACATAGCCATCGGAATCGAGTTTGAGTTGCC
Organism: Sechiopsis laciniata; assembly: GCA_037833695.1. Taxonomy (NCBI): domain Eukaryota; kingdom Viridiplantae; phylum Streptophyta; class Magnoliopsida; order Cucurbitales; family Cucurbitaceae; genus Sechiopsis; species Sechiopsis laciniata. Next base: position 18,100,032 of record JBBMKA010000026.1, read on the forward strand.
CATCTAAGAATTTAGTGGCTGGTTCGTGACCAATAGCGAAGAACAATCCCGAAACCTTCAGATCAGAAACTTTCCCGGCGACCAGATCATGAACCTTCAAACCTCCCAACACTCGTCCACCAGCGTCGCCGTAAGCTTCCTTAACCACCGAATTCCAAATCACCTCGATCTTAGGGTTGCTCGCGACGCGCTGTTGCATGATCTTGGAAGCTCTGAAGGTGTCTCTTCGATGGATAATATACACTTTGGAGCCATACTTGGTGAGGAAATTGGCTTCCTCCATGGCAGAATCTCCACCTCCAATGACCGCTAACGGCTTGTTTCTGAAAAGAGGCGCAGCGCCATCGCAGACAGCGCAAGCCGAAATACCTCGATTCCAGAATCCGTCGGCTTCGCCAGATCCAGGGAAGACCAATCGCTTGGCAACCGCGCCAGTGGAGACAATCACTGAATCGGCAAGGACGGTCTTGGAATCGGCGAAGATCTTAAACGGCTTAGATGACAAATCGACCTTGTTTACGGTTTCGGAGTAGATCTGAGTGCCAAATCGCAGCGACTGGTTCCGGCAACGGTCCATGAGTTCGATCCCGAGAACGCCTTCGGGAAAACCAGGGAAGTTTTCGACGTCGGTTGTGGTGGTGAGCTGGCCGCCGGGGGCGATGTCGTTGGCCATCCATCCTTCGAAGAGAATGGGCTTGAGCTCGGCGCGGGCAGCGTAGATTGCGGCGGTGTGGGCGGCGGGGCCACTTCCAATGACGCAGAGCTTGGTTTTGAGGGTTTGTATAGCGTCCGCCATGGCTGTTGAGGAAAATGAAATTGGAGAAGAAGGGAGAGAGGCGCGGCAAATAGAATACAGAGCTTTTCGCAGTAAACTCGGAATGGCAGTCAATGCCCTATTATTCCAATGGGCTCCAAAGCGAGTATTCATTTTGATTTTGGACTCATTCCTTTTTTAAAAAGCTTTGGAATAAAATAGAGAATTTGTTTTGTTTTTTTAATTCAGACCAATTGGGCATAGTATTGGAATCCATAAACCTTTAACAAAATATATTTCAACTTTAGTAATTTTCTTAAATGAATATAATTATGGTAAAATATTCAAATGATGTTTTTTTCTCTCTTTATCCCTGCACGTCATGTGAAGGGTGTAGGAGGAGGAAATGGTGTTACATTCTTTGTTTCTCTATAAGAGCTTGTTTGGCTACGGCTGTAAGTTATTGTTCGGTAGAAAGAAGAGAAGTGATACTTTTTTAAAAAATATAATAAAATTAAACTTAATTTATATAACATACTTATGTCTATAAACTTAATTATTATGTATTTAAATACTTTTTTTTTTTTAAATAGTTTCTTGTATTTGTTTTGTTCAATCAATTCATTCATATTTATTTAAGATTCTTAACTTCAATTTAAATATATATGTCTTTAAAAAATTTATACATATTTAACTAGTTTTGATGACATATTCAATATTTTTATGTTTGATAAGTTTGGATAATACATATAAATATAATGTCTAAATAGGTTTAACCAAGTATTAATTGACATATATTATCAACAAAATGCAGGTGTAATATGCAAAATTAATGAAGGGTAAAAATGTCCTTAACAAATACCTTCTACATGGGAATGTAGAAACTCATGCTTTAAAAGGCCATCCAAAAGTGGTCAAATGCCCTCCAAATGATCTTTATAAGATACCCTTACCTTAAAATGTCAGAGTATCTCACATTCTTATAAAATGAATGAGGTAATTCAGATGTCGATTTTACGGGAATCTCATATGACCTTAAAGTGAACTGTTGGGACTGCGGGAGGTCACGCGATGCTACGCTGCTGATTCGCTTCAACGAAATGATATCGAAGTTAATTTTACTTATGCGTTCCTAGACCCAAAAATGTGCAAGTATACAGAGTCCTTATTGTGGCAAGTTTTGATTAAGTACAAGTCATCTCCACCGAGATTTTGAGTTATTTTCAAATCTGAGTTAATCATAAGAGTCGAGTTGGTGGGATAAAATTTGTAATGGGCTATAACTACGTTCGCGAAAAAGTAAATTATGAAGCGAAATATAATTCTGAGTAATGAAATGAAATTTTGGCAATGCAATGAATCTAATGAATCTAGGAGTAACTTTGTCAGATTTAAAGGGTATCGGAAGGAGGTTAGAACTTTCGGGCGCTGCAGCGATAGGGTATAATGGTGAGAAGTGAGCTACTAATTTGCTCAAACACAGGCTCTCCCGAGCTCGAGCATAAAAATGACTATAGAGCCAACAACACTAGTAAAAACCTTATCTCTAAGAGTTATTTAAATTGCAAGTAAAGCTTAACAAACTTAGTGTATGACATGCAAGTTTGCTCTATTTCTTTTCTCTCGAAAGCGAAATAAAGATGACACAAACGGTTAGCTAGACGGAATGTATTTAAATTTAACATAGCATGCATTTATAGTTCAATGTCTCCTTACCTATTGGCTACAACGAACTACCCTACTTGTCTATTTTCCTTCAGATGATAATCTTAGCTACTCATAACGTACAGAGAACTTAAAGCAACAAGATAAACAACGTGCATTTTCATTCAATCGCTTAAATGCGTAAACAGTTCACTACAAGAAAGCAAGTAAAAGATAGAGTTATGAAAGGCCCTGGTCAGAATCACTGAAGCAGCAACTCTGAGCCATTCCAACAAGCTACTGAAATAAAACTAACTCCTACAACTACACTAAAAATGGATAAGAAAAGGACTACAACAAACAGCACAAAGCTACGGGAAAAACGCTCCGATGTAGCTAAGTACAAAAAAAAGAAAAAACTAAGCTAAAATTGTTGATCGGAAACTAGAAAACTGGTAAGGAAATAGGATCTCTTGATCTCGGCTCCATTGAAAACGAAGGAGTTGGCTATTTATAGCACAACCGACAAACTCTGCCCCACGATCCTCTGCTCTAGCTACTCCACTTCTGACATTCCCTGCTCCACGATCCGCGTCGCCTACACTTGATAGAACGGTTAAAAAGAAACGGCTAGGATTGAAAGGCATCTCTTGGATCTATGACACGTGTCATTTCTTTGGATATTTTCTGAGCGCCAATCTTCATGGGAATTGCTTTTGCTTCATCGAGGCTCTCATCGTCACATCATGCTTCGCTACCTGGAATGCTGCAACAAACTAGAAATATCATGACTTTTTAAAACACAACCAAGTTTAACATAATCGTGCACTTTTACCTCAGAAAAATTCTAAAAATGACATCCTAATCAGAAAACTAAAGGAATTGACAATTTGCCCTAATCATGATGTTATAGCGAAATGTAAGCAAATTTTTAATTAAATGTAGTGTAGTTCTAGTAAAACAGTATTGCCCTAAGCTATTTAACTCTCAATTCTTAAGAGTTATCACACCCCTAAACTTGTATTATTGCTCGTCTCGATTAATAGCTCATTTTTAATTGAGAACATTCGTTTTTTACCAATCTTCCTCTACATTAGCGGTACATCTCTCATCAACCTTACTCAGGCAATCAACATATCAATCTGAGAATTCAAGTAGATTTCTAAGTTAAGCTATTTTATAACGATACCATACTGGGCAATGCTTTTATAATTCAGAAAACTCTGTTTTGCAATTCGATACAGCCATCCCTTCACGCAAACCCCTATGAGCCTAGAACTTATGCTTCGAGGTTCTGATACCCTTCGCTAATCAAAAGAATTTAATCACTTGCTTTAAGCTTCGCACTCCCCTTATGATTAGTTCATCCCATCTTTTGTTGAAGTGAAAACTCTCATTTTACAGCTCGTTGGGCATCCCTCACTTACGTTTCCTACTATCCCTTGCTCAATTTTCATCAAATGTTTAATATAATGATAGGTAAGCAATGTTAGAGCAGTTGACAGTGGAGAGATGATCACATAAACTTAGGCTACTAGCCCTTTGACTCACTTCGGTCTCGCATTTTTTGGAAGATTTTTAAAATTTTTACCACCCAAGGGCTTAGGCTTGCAATAACTCTCATTTTACTTCAACACAATGGCAGCTAGCCAATTGATTTTTCTACATTGAATCACTCATGAAACATGTTTTAACTTAGCACTTTTCGCTTCGGCAAACTCCACCCCCAAACTTGGACTCTTTCATTATCCCAATGAAACGTTCAACACCCTCAAACTTAAAGTTTGCTAAGGGTGTGTTTGTTTTGGGATGAGAGAAGGTGTTGGGCCTCCAACACCGTTTTGACCCAAGGTGTTCATCATTTCATCTCATCTCATCTTTTTCCTTTCTTTTTTTTTTAACATTTTTTCATTTTTTATTTTTTAATTTTTTTTTATGTTTGATATATTTGTTGTTATAATATTATCGTTATTTAAATATATTAATATACCGGTATATAATTATAATAATTATACTATTATTATATTAAATGTTTATTTAAATAAATTTGAAATTTGAAAATTAAAATTAAAATAAATAGATATATATTATCTCTTGATATATGACAATAAATGTTAATATTTTTATTTGTAAAAAATTAAATATTTTCTATTTTTTGTTTAATCATTTTTAATAACAAAATTTTTTATAAAACTTCAATTGTTTAGAAATAATTGTAATTATAAATTTATAATTAAAAAATTATTATTATAAATATATATTTTTTTTAATATTAACAATATGTAGATCAATTTATTATTAAAACAACAATTAAATTTAAATAATTTATAGACATTGAATTTTTATTCATAATTTACGATAATTCAATAAATTTAAAATTGTTGAATTTATTTTGTATGTTACAAAAATGAGGTTCAATTTTTTTTTTACTCTTGTACTAAGCTAGACTTTAAAATATAATAGTGGGAGTGGAATTTTTTTTTTTTTTTTTTTAAGAAGGAGGTAAATTAATTTAAATAATTTTGAGAGTTTTGTTTGTATATACAAAAAATAACTATGAGTTCTAAGACTTTTATGAATTAAGACGGGGATTGAGATTTATTTTATATTAAAAAAACAACAACAATAAATTCCAAAATTTGAGGGGCACTATTTTTTTTTACTTCCATGTAATAATTATTATCAAAATGTCATTGAGTTCCATCAAATATAATTTCGAACCCGTAAATTGGTATTTGACTTTCATATTATTTGAGAACATTAGGTTCTCCTCTACTAAAAAAAAGTTTCTTTTTTAAGAATTAAAAAAAATTACTATCAAGATTTTATAATGACTAGTTTAACTAAATGATTTTATTTTTATTTTTTAATTAATTTTTTTTAATAAATAAAATCTTGGTATTTTAAATTTTTTATTATTATTTAAGTCTAACGAATCTTGAAATAAATAAAAGTTTACAATTATTTCGATTAGTCAAACTTCATTTAAATGTTTATTTAAATAAATTTGAATTTTGGAAATTAAAATTAAAATAAATAGATATATATTATCTCTTGATATATGGCAATAAATTTTAATATTTTTATTTGTAAAAAATTAAATATTTTCTATTATTTTGTTTAATCATTTTTAATAACAAAAAAAATTATAAAACTTCAATTGTTTAGAAATAATTGTAATTATAAATTTATAATTAAAAAATTATTGTTATAAATATATTTTTTTAATATTAAATCAATTTATTATTAAAACAACAATTAAATTTAAATAATTTATACACATTGAATTTTTATTCATAATATACGATAATTCAATAAATTTAAAATTGTTGAATTTATTTTGTTTGTTACAAAAATGAGGTTCAAAATTTTTTACTCGTGTACTAAGCTAGACTTTAAAATATAATAGTGGGAGTAGATCTATAATTTTCTCTTTTTAGAAAGGAGGTAAATTAAATTAATTTAAATAATTTTGAGAGTTTTGTTTGTATATACAAAAAATAACTATGAGTTCTAGGATTTGTATGAATCAACACAAGGATTGAAATTTTCCAAATCATCCCTAGCCAAGATATTGTCCGCTTTGGCCCACTAGCTTCACGGATTTGTTTCTCCCCCAATGGAGAAAACGCGTCTTGCTAGGAAAAGATATTCACACCCTTTATAAGGAGTGTTTCGTTCCCTTTTCCAACCAATGTGGGATTCCCCTCTAGGTTAGAGGTTGGGAAAGAGGATTATGAATACCGATTTCAGGGATCGAATTCGTGACCATTGAGTGGAAGTGGATTAACACCAAATCAGAAAACCAATCGCACCACCATTGGGAAGGAGAACGAAACACTCCTTATAAAGGGTGTGGATACCTCCTCCTAGCAAGACGCGTTTTCCCCATTGGGGGAGAAACAAATCCGTGAGGCCAGTGGGCCAAAGCGGACAATATCTTGGCTAGCGATGGGTTGAGCCGTTACAACAATAAATTTCAAAATTTAGGGGGCACTACTTTTTTTTTTCTCGCATGTAATAATTATTATCAAAATGTTTGAGTTCCATCAAATATAATTTCGAGCCTGTAAATTGGTATTTGACTTTCATATTATTTGAGAATAGTTGGTCCTCCTATACTAAAAAAAAGTTTCTTTTTTAATAATTAAAAAAATTACTATCAAGATTTTATAATGACTAGTTTAACTAAATGATTTTATTTTTATTTTTTAATTCATTCTTTTTTAATAAATAGAATCTTGGTATTTTATAATTTTTATTATTATTTAAGTCTAACAAATCTTGAAATAAATAAAAGTTTATTAGTCAAATTTCATTTTTATTGTGTGAAGTTTTTTTTATCATTATTATTTTTTAATTCAAGAATATTTAGGCGTGAGAGATTCAAAACTTTGACCCATGGTTATTAAGTTGTACATAATATTATTGAAAATCTGTTTCTTTTGAATATGAATATTAATATGATCAAGAGTGGTATGATATTGATTTTATATTACTTACAATTTATTTATGATAGTGGTTATATTTTCATACTTGTGTTAATAGTTAAAAATTTGAAAATAAGTTCATTATTAAAAAAAACATAAGAATAGATTAAAAAAAATATCAAATTCGTTAACATTCATCTCCTATTCCTCCACCTCAAACAAGTTTTTCTATCATCTCATCTCTCTGCACTCCAGACAAGTTTTTTCTGCTCTCACATCTCATCTCATCCCCTAAAAGTTTTAGACTTGGGTTATATCTTTTTGAGCTCCCGCAAAATAAAATTTTTAAAGTTAATGAATTTACGTTAATTAGTTGAAGATAAAAATATATTAGGTAGGTTAAAAAAATATAAATAAAATTAATAAATAAAAAATAAAATTAATTATGAAAATACTACTAATTTAAAATCACAAAATATATTTTCAAAAATATAATTTAGGTAAAATAGAAGAAGAAAATATATATAACAAAAAAAGTAAAATATATAACATTAAAAGTGTTAGAAAAAAGTGTTAAAAAAAGTGTTAGAAGAAAAAAATTAAAACTAAAAAACAAAAAGCTAATCGTTTGCTACGTTTTTTGTGTCATGTGGTGAAGTGAATTTGTGAAAATGCTTGTTCAAGAAAAAAATAATAATAATAATTAATAACTCCTCCACTAAATCCCACAATCAAATACTCATATGGGGTTGGTGTAGATTTGGCCCCATATGCCAATGCCTACCATATACATTAACAAACCAGTCATAAGATGAATCCATTGATTGACTTAAAACTTACCTTATCTCAATTATTGATTACAATTTCAATGTTTTTATTGCCCTTTTTAAGTTCAAGTTGTTTAACTAATTAATAAACATTTGAAAAAAAAAAACTTTTTTTGCAGATTTATTATCGAGGCTTGGTTGGGGTCCCACCTATGAACAATAGATCAATGGAAACTTACGTATTTTTCAAAACGGACTTTAAATATTGAAAGCAAATAAAATTAGCTCATCCTTTCGTTCACAAAGTGCTAAAATGGTTTTTTCTTCCCCAATATATGAAAAGAATTTTTTCAACATATTTTATAAAGGGTAATATTTATTGCCCACATGGCACAAATATTTATTACATATTAAAATATAAAATTAATAAAAATATTGAAAAATTAAATTAATATGTAGCAAGTACTTTGTCATATAGACAATAAGTATACTCATCCTACACATGCATATGTAATGAAGTATTATTCTTTTATAAATGTATTAAAAATTTACCATATTTTATTGTAAGATAAAATGAAAGTTTCTACCCATATCATAATTCCAATATAAAAATTTGAATCTCCAACTTTAAATATATAAATAAGTTATTGTTAAATTATATTTAAATTGGTAATATTAAATGAATTAATTTAGGCATAATAAAAATGACCGGTCAAAAGAATTATGACTATGACCTTGTAACGAAAAGATGGCAGATTCAAAACCCTCATCTCTGAATGTTTGTTGAATTAACAAAAAAAAAAAACTAATAACAATACAAAAGATATGGCTTCAATCAAAAGTATAAGAAAAACAAAATAGAAGATTTCTTTAGTTGGTTTTGTTTTTAGTTCAACCATATTTTAATATGAGAAAAACTTTTTTTTTGTGAGATTACAATTATTTGGCGTGGAGGACTCAAATCCATAGTCTTTTGGTCATTGAATATATATTTATGCCGTCGAGCTACTGCTCTTGATGGCTAAGATGGGATAAACTTTCCTACACATAAGCCCTACATTTTATATGTGTCATATCATTAGAGTCACGTTATTTTATAATAAAAAATATTAAAATATACATATTTGTGTGGCAGTTCCACGCACCTAAAATGTAAGGTTTTTCTACACATTTATGTGGTAAAAATATTTTCCTCTTTTAAAATAATCGTTTTTATAGGTGGTTATTGTTTTTTTTTTTTTGTTTAATTTAGGTGAGGTATTAAAAATCAATCTTTCGGTTATGACAAGATGAACTCAAAGTTTGAAATTGGAGGAGGTGGATGGTTCCATAATGTCATATTAGTCAAAAGATAGAAATGAAGTAGGCAGAGTAATCACGGAGCTTTCTCCCCCCACATTTTATTTCCATAGCCGATAATCTAAAATTAATACATCCTAACTAAGCACATCCACAAAGTTATTAAATAATTCTTCATATAAAAAAAGTCAAAATTCAATTGTAGAACAGCTATGGGCCATTGAACAAATCTGAGAGATTTCTGGAGAATAAGTTAAAACATGGATGAATAATTTCACAACAGCTCACCTACTACATTTTGGTTCATAATCATTTTCAAATGTGCATATTTTAATGTTTGAAAGTTTATCAACTAAAATAAAATAATTTTACCAATCATGTATCATAATCTTCCGCATAATTCAAGGAAATATGTCATATTGATGTGTTGGGTCCAAGCTGAATTTGAAAACACAATCAAACTACTCAAATCGAATCGATTTCGTAGGAAGTTCTGTTAAGGCGATCGAATATAGATTGGTCAATTCAAAATCAAAATATAATGATCAGTTTCGAATTGTCATTCAATCCCACCAAGCCAACCGATAATATTATGGGCACGACGATTATTGGTTAAAGTGTATTTATCAAATTATTGATGGTAACTAAACACCTATTTATTAAGTTTTTTTTTTAGTTCAACAAAAATTTATGATGGATGGATTGAACTAAAAAATGAGGACAAGAGCACATATTTCATGTCAATTAAACGAGCTGGATGTGTTAGAAGTGTATGTTTTCTTTTGTAAGATAATATTATGTCCATCCACATTCAATAATGCACGGCCAACCCACTTCCTATAGTTTGGAGCTCATTTCGTTTCCTACTCATTAATGGGTGGGGAAATCCCACTTACACACACATATATACTATTTGGGTCATTATTTTTTTTCTTTTTTCTTTGAGAGATCACTAGTTCAATGTGGCTGGGATTTAAACTATAATACATTTCCGAGTGCCACAGATTAGGGACAGACAAGTGATGTCCTGGATATAAGTGAGCGAAGCTTCGATTTCTCGGATTTTTTAAAAAAATATATATTTTCTTTTTTAGAACAATTTTATTTATAAAAAAATGGTATGACATATGTGGTTAAGTAGGATTTTCCTAAATATTAATGTGTATGAAAGTTTTTCTCTTTCTTTTCTAATTAATTGGCTAAGTTTTACACGCACGAGTTGAACAAAAAATTTTAACTTTTTTAGCAGGTTAAATAAAATATCATTGTTCAAATTTCTTTAGGGATGGTTCATAGAGCAATGGTTGATAATTTAACTTAACTAAGTATTAATTAATAGGAAAATTAAACTTGATTATGTGCACAAATAAAAAAAAACAGTGAACAATTATATTTGGTTTTACACAAGATCTGCAGTACCATCTCCAATAACATATATGAAATTGGGATGCCATTTTCAACCTTACAGACAAACAAAACAACACAAATATGATACGTAAAAGAAAATTATATACAATGTTTTTATAAATAAACTAATTAATAAAATGTTAGGTAGAAGAAGGATCAAGAAATTGAACCCTAGGTTGACTAGGCGGCCGATCACCAGAAACAGAGGCTGATGATCTCTTGATGAAATCCAGGCAATCGGCAATGGCTTCAGCGTAGAAAGAGTTGGAGCGGCGGAACGATCTCAACCTGCACTCGCCTCGATCTGCAGCGGCGGATCTCGAAAACTCCGCCGCGTCCGCTGCCGAAGCTTTCGGTCTTCGACAGCGCCGTGCTTTGTTAACCGAGCGCAAGGTTTTGGAATAGAAGCGGCGCCATCGGTTTAAGATGGTGAGGATCCAGAGGAACTTGGCCCGCAGCTTGGAGACGGTGAATCTTCTGGAGTTGAGGCGGAAGCCGGTGCCGTGGGAGCGGCGGCGGGGCTTGATTCTCTGGTATGTGATTGGCTCCATTTTTGTTGCACGGCGGCGATTGGGGAATCTTGCGGTTGAAGGAGACTGGAGAGGGGGGTTTTGGTTTTGGATTTTAATAAGGGAAAATGAAATGGAGGTTTGTTTGAAATGGTTGAAAGTTGAAATTCAACTCCACGCGGAAATTTGATTGCTTATTTATATGCGCGATGGGAAGTGGTGGGAAATTGAGAAATAATGGTGGGGGCTCCACCCAAGTTTTAAAAACCATTTTCGTGGCTCTTTTTTTCTTTCTTAAAAAAATGGAAAAGTAATTTTTTAAGTTCAAAATTAAGCATTTTTACTCTCTTTTTGGTAAGGGAATTTTTATAAATGGCAAAAAAAAAAGAAAAAAGAAGAGATGAATAGTAAAATGTTGAAAATAATTTTTATATATTGGAGAAAAATGAACTGGTCTATGTAATCAAAATATCTACGTTTCAATCAGTTTAGTCGATAGAGTGTAATCAATTTAGTAGATAGTCTTCAATTAGTTCAACCGATTGAAAACAATTAAGTAAAATCGATTGAAACTATTCTGTTAAATAAGAGAAATGAAAAAGATAGAGAAGAAAATGAATAAATTACAAAACGTTCTCAAATTTAATTAAATTACAAAACTTCTTAGGTTTAATTACTTCAATTTCTGACATTAATTTAAGGTACTATGTGACATTGATTGAAGGCCATCAACGATAAAGATTGAATTTGATCACTTAAATAGATTGAAAACAAAAGAAACTGATTAATACTTATTAGTTAAATGATTGAAAGCAATGAAAACTACTTGAGACGTGTCTTCTCCTTTTAAAAGTTAACCGAGACTAAAATGACTTCCAAAATTTAAGGTTGCACAAACGAGAGATAACTTAAAACACATGAAGCAATTTTTATGGTAAGAATCTTCATCCAACTTTAGACTAGTCTAAGAGGGAAGAAAATTAAACCCCACAACAATTCTTGAGAAAAATAAACACAGTACATACAAATTTATAAGCAAAAGCTTTCTAAAATCTAACAAAACAAATTCCCCTGCAGTCGAATTGAGCAGATAGATCGTCGAATCAAATTGCATAAACCCAAAAGGTTTGTGGTATTATGAAGAACAGTGATCTTTCGCTAATATTTTTCTTATAAAAAACATTCACACTAATCATTGGTGAAATTGATTCCCAAACATTTCCCCATAAAAGTTTACAACTTATTTTAGTTTTGTTATTTTTAGACAAAATCGATAATAATAAATGTGGAATTCTTAAGTGAGCTAGAAATTCAGTCATAAACACAGTGAACTATATACTATATTAAAATTTTATATTGTGTTAGACAAATTTTCATACATAATAAAGGATAAAACAACAAGTAGTGTTTGGATTTAGAGAAAGAAGAGGAAATGGAAGGAAAGGTGATCTGAAGGTGAAAGGTTACTTCTTTGAAAATTGTTGTTTGTAGTGGAAATATTGAAAAAATCCTATAGTATGGATGAGTAATTGTATGCATGATTAGAATGAGTAGTTATTTTGAGTGATTAAAAATTGAGGTTATAGTAATAACTCGCTTGAATGTAGATTTTTGTAGATGAGTTGCGAACAATAACTCGTTTGTACAAGATTTGTATACTTATTTATAAGTAGGTCAATATTGCTCTTGTTCTTATTTGAAAAAACTAAATTCGAAAAACAAAACAATAAAACACAAATTCCCAAAATACTTTACTTTATGTCTCTCTAAAACTCTCTACTTTTGTTTTTCACATTTTTTCTCTCTAATTCACAATTGAGAAACACTCTATTTATAGTCTTATTACAAACTTAGTCTCCAAGTTATTTCCATAAGTATTTCCCACTAATTGCTAAATCTACTAATTCCTTAATTAGTATCATAAATTGACAACCCATTAATTCCTTAGTTTTCTACCAACTAATTCCTCAATTAACAATTACATTAAAGTTTATTCCAACAAAACTCCTCAATAAACTTAAATACTTTTGCCATCTACCATTCCAATCATCTTCTTGAATTTCTCGAACAATCTTTTGGCAACGACTTTGTGAAAATATCTGCAACTTAATCTTCACTTGCTACATGCTTCAATTCCACATTTCCTTCGTTCACATGATCTCGGATAAAATGAAAACGAACATCAATATGTTTACTTATTTCATGATTTACTGGATTCTTTGCTAACTCAATTGTTAATCTGTTGTCTACTCGAATTACTGTCGCACCAAGTTGCTTTAACTCCATCTTTCTTAACAAATTTCTCACCCATATCGCATGACAAACGCACCATGAAGCTGCAACATATTCAGCTTCGCATGTCGAAAGCGTCACAATCGGTTGCTTATTTGACTGCCAAATAAAAGCTGTGTTCCCCATAAAGAATGCATATCCCGCTGTACTCTTCCAATTGTCTTTGTCTCCGCACCAATCACTGTCAGAGTAACCAATCAACTTATAATCTACCGCTTTCGAATAAAACATCCAAAGTGACATTGTTCCTTGGATGTATCGTAAAATCCACTTCAACGCCTTCTAATGCGTATAAACTGGCTCCTCTATGAATCGACTTACAATGCCAACACTCAATGCGATGTCTAGCCTTGTGCATGTGAGATAGCGAAGGGTTCCCACCAAACTTTGATATTTGCTTGCATCTACATGTTCTCCTCCATCAAATTTCGAAAGTTTCGTACCTGATTCTATTGGTATTGCAACTGGATTGCAATTTTCCATCTTGAACTTTTTCAAGATCTCTTTCACATACTGCTCTTGCGATACAAAGATTCCCGTCTCTTTTTGTTTAACCTCCAAACCGAGGAAATACCTCAGCAGGTCCAAATCTGTCATCTCAAACTCTCGCATCATCGTGCTCTTAAACTCTTCTATCATTGCATTACTATTACCCATAAATATCAGATCATCAACATAAAGAGCAATAAATATCACATTACCTCCACTCTGCTTTGTGTAAAGCGCATGCTCGTAAAGACACTGCTTGTATCCGTTCTCCTTAAAATACGCATCAATGCGAGTACTCTACGCTCGCGGTGCTTGCTTCAACCAGTAAATCGCTTTCTTCAATTTTAGCACTTTCTTCTCTTCTCCAATTTTCACATATCTGGGTGGTTGCTTAATGTACACTTCCTATTCAAGCACACCGTTCAAAAATGCCGTCTTGACATCCATTTGATAAATCGGCCATTTAAATTGTGCTGCTTGTGAAATGAGCAATCTGATTGTCTCCATTGTCGCAACTGGAGCAAAAACTTCATCATAGTCTATTCCCGCTTTCTGCTTGTATCTCTTTGCAACAAGTCTCGCCTTGTATCACTTTATCTTCCCTTGTGCATTCATTTTCTTTTTGAATACTCATTTCACACCAATCGGCTGACTTGCATTCGGTAATTCTGTCAGCTTCCATGTATCATTGCGCTCAATCGCATTGATCACCTCATCCATTGCGGTTTGCCACTTCTCACCTCGCATTGCTTCCTCAAAACTAATACTTTCTGCATCTGCCAAAAGACATACAAGATGCACCTCATTTGTTGCATCGTACAATTCTTGCAAACTCCATATTCTGGGTTGTTGCGGTCCTTCTTCTTCTTCAATTTTTTCAGACTCTCTTGTCATACTCGTTGATGCAACGACTGGTGATTCTCCAACTTCAATGCTGGCTTCCATCGAATTTTTCCAGTTCCATTCGCTTTCTTCATTTACTCGCACATCGCAACCCACCATCACTTTCTTGCTTATTGGGTCAAGCAGCTTATATCCTTTTGTTTTCTCATCATAGCCAATAAACACATACTTCTTGCTCTTGTCTTCAAGCTTCGTTCTTCGCTGGTCAGGTACGTGTGCATAAGCCACACTACCAAACACTCTAAGATGTGAAACTATCAGTTTTCGTCCGCTCTATGCCTCTTGCGGTGTTTTATCATCTAGTTTCACATGTGGATATCAATTTTGCACATATATTGCGCACTACACGGCTTTCGCCTAAAATTCATTTGGCATACTCTTACTCTTTAGCATTGCTCGAACCATGTTAAGAATGGTTCTGTTCTTCCTCTCAGCCATGCCATTTTGTTGAGGAGTGTATGATGCAGTTAGAAATCGTCTTATACCTTGCTCCTCACAATACTTCCTAAACGCCGTCGAAGTATGTTTTCCACCTCTATCAGAACGCACAGTTTTGATCCGTCTACTAGTTTCCTTTTCCACCCTCACTTTGAATCTTCTAAATGCCTCGAATGCCTCTGAATTTTCTTTCAAAAAATACACCTAAGTTTTTCATGAGAAATCATCAATAAACGTAATGAAGTACCTTTTTATGCTAAAAGAACCTGAGGTAATTGGTCCGCATATATCCGTATGAATCGTCTCGAGCGGTTGCTTCGCTTGATATTCCATTTTCTTCTGAAACGAGGTTCTCGCATGCTTGCTGAGCACGCATTCTTCACAAAACTTTCCATCATAGTCCATCTCCGGTAGCCCGTGCAACATATTTTTCTTTGCTAACTCTTTTAATCTACCATGATGTAGATGACCAAAACGAAGATGCCACAACGTTGCTTTATCTTCTACATCGACTGGCAAACATCTTTCTCGCACACTTCTCAAATTTAGCCTATACATGCGATTTCTACCCATCTCTACTCGAGCGACTAAACGCTCTTTCTTGTCCCTTAAAAGCAACAACGATTTTTCAAAAATACAAAATAATCCTTCTCTGTGAGTTGCCCCAAACTCAAAATATTTTTTTTGAGATCTAGTACATAATAAACATTCTGGATTGATCCTATCAATCCATCCTTCTGCACAAAAGAAATCGTACATTTGTCTTTTACCTTTACTTTTGACGCATTGCCAAAAGAAACATGACCATCTTCAATTTTTCGCATCTCTTTTAACAGATGCTCGTGTCCGAACATATGGTTGCTTGCCCCTGAGTCAAGATACCACACAGTATCATTATTGTCGTTTCCTTCTTTATGCGTCATCAAAAGACACCTTCATTTGCATTACTTTCTACTGCTAAGTTGCTTGTTTCTTCAACCTTTTTATCCGCACAACAATCTCTCGCAAAATGCTCTTTTTCATCGCAATTGTAGCATTTGTCGAAATGACAATCACTCGCATAGTGACTATACTTTTGACACTTGTAGCATTCAATATTTGATTGATTCGATCTATTGTCTCTTCCTGGACCGCGCCTCTTCAGCGCCAATTCGCTTGACTCGTATGTCCCTTCTCCGCATCATAATCGTCGCTTTGACTACTGCGACCATATCCACGACCTCTACTCTGAAATTGTTTAGAATAGAGTGCCTCTTCATCTTTGATTGACACTTTGGTTTGAAGCGCTTGCTCTAGCGTTTCCTCTTTCTTCTTGTTCGTGCGTTGCTGTTGTGCCTCAAGAGAACTAGCAAGCTCATCATCAGTAAGCTTCGCAAGGTCCTTTGACTCCTCTATCGCGCACACCACATTCTCGAAATTATCCGTCAACGATCTCAAAATCTTTTCAACAACTCGCTCATCTGTTAGCTTTTCGCCATTGCGATTGAGTTGATTTACCACTGACTACACACGTGTGATGTAGTCAGATACGCTTTCTGACTCCTTCATCTTTATGCTTTCCAACTCGCCGCGAAGAGTCTGGAGACGCACTTGCTTCACTCGG
>JBBMKA010000026.1:18116666-18136357 GCA_037833695.1 Sechiopsis laciniata
TCCATTTTTAAGAAATTAACGTCTAATCATTCATATTAATAATATATAAAATTAAGGAGATTTTACCTGTATAACAAAAAAAGGGTAAAATATTTATATTTATAGCACAAAATCAAAATTAATTCATTTGTAGCAGAAAATTCAAATTGAATTCTACCACTGATTGAGTTCTATCAATAATAGAATTCAATCAATAATAGACTTATTCTATCACTGCTTGAGTTTTCTATCAGTGATAGAAATCTAAATTGAGTTATATCACTATTTGAATGATAAAAATCAATGTGCTATAGATGAATTATTTTAAAAATTATGCTGCAAATATAATACAAGAGGTGAAATGTGTTGTTGATGTTAAATTTCTAAAATTAATGAGTACTTATAATAGAGTATTAATGACTATATATATACAAATACTTTAAAATTTGTCTATTTCATAATTATTTTGTGAGAAAAGCGCATATAATACAATTTTTAAAAAAAACTTTTTTGGGAAAATTGAGTACACAATAGGATTCATTTCGGTTTGGTTTATATAAGTTTTGTACTCAACTGACAATCGAATCGATATTCTCGATTTTTCAATAACGGGGTCTGAATTGATTTTCAATAAAAGATAAAATCATTTATTTCCATTTAGTTTGGTTCAACTTTAGTTGAATTTTCAATTTTAATAATTGGGTCCAAATCCATGTCTAATAAAAGTTAAAACTGTTGGTTCAATGTTTATTCAGTTTAGTTCGTTTTTTCGATTTTGATTTTAAAGAGTATTTGATTTTTTTTTTTTTTATTGCCAATGAGAACAATATCTCAACGACATTATAATAAACCTTATGATCATTGGTCGTCCGAGTGAACCAGGTTGACATTTTAATGAAAGAGCTTAAAAGAAATGATTTGTACTACCTATACTAACAAGGTGCACCTTCTATTTCGGTGCCTCAATCTAAAGAACTTTACAATTAAGTGTGCTTAGCTTGACCTAGTTTTAGGTTGGGTAACCTCTTTGGAATTTTTCTAAGATGCATGTGAGTGAGGACAAAACATGCTTAAAGTATCCGTGTTTGTTTGTTGAGATAATCGTGGTCGATACACATGGGTTCAAGTCATATATTTTAGTTTTAGTATTCCGATAGTTTTTATACACTCGGTTTTTATATTGATTCATCAATCAAAATCGAACCAAAAGAATATATTTCAAATTTTGTAAATTAAATATCAAATCAAATGATCCAATATTATTTTATCAATTTCAAAGTTCGATTTATTTGATTTGTGATTTTTTCATTCACCCCTAATATATAGTCTTGAAAGTTATTTATAAGAAATAGGATCTTTTTCATGAGTAGTAAAAGAAAATAAAATTATAGATATCAAAATTTTAAAAGAAATTCAAATATAATAAAACTTGATTCAATCACATGAAATTGATAGTTACAAAATTTATAGGTTTCAATTAAATTAAATATGAGAGCAGTGGCTGCACCCAAACTGTGGCTGCCCCTGATGTGGCTCTGAAAGAGCCACACATCTCATAATTTTTTTTTTTTTAAGTGTTTTTTTTTTTTTTTTAATCTTTACTTGTTTGTAACAGCATATGTTTGGATGCAGCCACAGCTGCACCCAAACTGCTCTCATTTAATTATATCAACCAACCAATCAACCCAAAAGTTTAAACTGGTGGTTTGGAGTAAATTTAAGTATATCAACCAACAGAAACTGTTTCTTTGAATCAGAAATCAATGCTCTTGTTCAAGCACTAGTTAAAAGATCCTGATTAACTGATCTCTTGGAAGTCAAATTCTCTATCTTTTGTTCTATTCTATATGATCTTCTAATATCCGTCTTCTCGAGCAGGGCGTTTTCTGCTGCTTCTGTTTCTTGCTGAGGTATTTGCTTGCTGGATGGTATAAATGATGCAACATCAACACACTCCTCACTATGAAGCTTTGCAGAATCATGCTGTCATTTTTCATGTTGGTAATACTTCATACGTCGTTCTATCGAAAGCGTAGGTTGCGATTTACACTGCTCGAATTGAGTTAAAAGTGCTGATGCGTGATTGAAGAGTTACGGCGATATTTCAAGAACTTTCAAATGTATTCAATAGGAGCATTTTGGTGATCGGATTGGATTCTTTTCCCAGAACCATTTTGTTTTTCTCATAGAAAACTAAGAATTCAAATACTGTTCTGGAGTGTCTTATGACTAACATATTGTATTTTGACGTCAGAAAAGGAAAAATATGGCTCGGTTTTAGCTTAGAAATTTGTTTATATTTGATAGTGTGTTAAATCAAATGTTTACCCTTTATATTGTTGATATTTCAAATATATAGTGATGACATGAAAGTTCATTTTTTATTTTATTTTATTATTTGAGTTCAAGTACATTAAGGATTTTACTTGTATCAAAAAAAAAAAAAAAGGATTTAAATCTTTGACTTCATTGAGGGTAAATGAACTACTCAAAGAGGCAAATTTTTCTTGTTTTGTTCTTACTAGTGCAGCGCAGTTAAAAAAATAATGAAGATTTTTGTTTTGGGGTTCATTTCAATTTGGAATTACTTTATATGTTAGTATGATGAAATTGTCCGTCTATGAAACTAAAAATCTATCCACTTTAAGCCAAACGTGTGACTTGACTGGTAACTATGATCATTTTTCTTTTATTTAAGTTTATGCATTATTATTAATAATATATTTTTATTAATTCAACTTACTAGTTATAAATTTATCTGTTCTTTTGATGTCAAGATCCAAGGCTGAACTAAAAAAAAAAAATCCTCTAATAAAAAACCATTTTTATAGAGTAAATAATAAAGGTTGGATCCTAAAAACTCTTCGACTATGAGTTTTGTTTTTATTATATTCTTTTACGCATAAAAATAGGGAATTTTTCATTTTAGCCAAATTCTTTTATGAGTAGCAACTTTTTAGGAGAAATTTATGCATAACATAAAATAAATTGGAGTGAACCTAGTAAAAAGTCGAAAAAGTCTATGCATCTGATGACTTCAATTAATATAACAATAATATTCTATTAGTATCAGAAACAGTCTTTAATCAATGTCACAGATAATTTTCGACCAAGAAACAGTAAATGATAGAATTAAAATGTGCAAAAAAATATCTAAAATTCTATTATGAATGAAATATTTCTTAAAAAATATCATAATTAAAATAGACCACCAAAAATTGCAAATAAAGCAAATTCTCTAAAAAATAATATCCACGTTTATTAAAATACTTCTACCATTAATTTTGGGTGTAAAATATAAAAAATGTGTTACAATGATATTTCTAAATTTAAAAAAAAAAAAATTTAAAAATATTTAAAATTTTAAAAAATATTGAAACAAATACTCTTATCCTTAAATGTTGAATGAAAAATGTTAAAGTTTTAATTCATTTATTTTTGTAAAGGTGGAAATTGCTATGGATAGTAACTTTATTATAATTAAAGTATTTTTCTTAAAGTATTTCGTTTATAGCACATTTTGATTTCTTTTTTCTTTTTTTTAATTTCCATCTTACCATTTTTTTTAGTGAATTGATTGAATCTATCTGTAAATTGATTGAATTTATCAATGAATTGATTAAATCTATCAGGGAACTAATTGAAAGTTATTGGCGAACCGACTGAATCTATCAGTAGAAAATTGATTGAATCTATCAATCTACTGATTGATTATATCATGGAGTGATTGAAGGCTATTAGCGAACTGATTGAATCTATCACAAAAAATTAATTGAATCTATCAACTGGAAACTGATTGAAGTGTGGATATTTTGGTAATTTTACAAAATTGCCCATTTTTATGCTATATATAAAATATATTCAAAAAAGTGTTATAGATGGTTTTTTTTTTTTTTTTGGGGTTTATTTTGCTATATATGTAAAATCCCCTAAGGGCATTTATTTTGGATGAAAAATGTCGAGTTTTATTAAGTTCAATAATTTTTGTAAACAACAATTCTTACTTTTGTCTTTGTGACCTATGGATTTATTTGCATATCAATCTCTATTTTTTTAAAAATTAATTCAATTGTTAATTTGATTGGTGAAATCAACTTTCTAAAACATCTCCTGATTCCTTCTCCATCTTTTAATTTATGTTTTTATGTTTGTTTGTAGTAATTAAGTAAACTTGTTTACTTATCAAAAAAAAAAAAGTAAACTTGTTTTTTTTTTTTTTTGGAAGGAAGTAAACTTGTTTATCTTGCTTGGGAGGTTGCAAGGTTTTTTTAGCTTTTGGTGGAGGAATCTCTCTTGTATTACTTCCGCCATTTTCTGATGTATTATGTTATTATATATTCTTTCTTTAAAGCAACTATAGAAAATCTTTTTTTATTTACACAAAACTATTAAGAAAAGCATAATAACATATAGTCAGAAAAAGTGATAAATTACATGAGTAAAGTTTTCCAATTTTTATACTTACCCTCAAATTTCCATCTATACATTCTTTTCAATAGCAACATTTCCATTAAATCAAACCTCCTCTTTTCTTGCTTTGACAGTATCAACATTCTAAACCTACTTTACAATAGTACAATTAAATGAACACTGTATAAATTTGATGACTACAAACAATCTTCCTACAAATTTCTTAGAACAAATTATAAATATCTGCTTTGAGGAAGAATCTGGTAAGAATTTTAACAAAGAACCCAAATTCTTGCTTCCTGCTTGACTTGAAAGCTAGAAAAACTTCCTCACTCTGCCAAATAAAATGCCATCAATTGTAGGCTACTTGTACCATCAACATCCTCTCTAAGCTCATCTTATCAGCTAAGCAAGGCAAGGAATGGATTATATGGTAACTCTTTACCATCTGTCGGTCCTCGAACGAGAAAGCTCAGAAGACTTTCGACTTTTCCAATGATGTTTCACTTGCATAAGTTAACAACCAAACGAACAAAATTGCCTACAACAGCTATACTACATAAATATATAGGCATATTGACAGGATCATAGTTTGTTGAAGAACTTCACTCTTTAACAAATAACTGGTTTCTTAAGATCTCAACCACCTTATGAAGAACATCTTCATTTTCCATCAGATACTGTTCTGCTTCATGCTTGCTGCTGCAAATCATCCCTTCTATATGGAAGTTACTTCCATCTTTAAGAATAGCTCCATGCTCACAGCCCAATTCCAGAACCTCTGATTCACAGCATAAACCCCTCCCAAAATGTAGCCCCAGTTCTGCCATTTTCATTGGTGGTGCTAACTTATTTTTCACCACTTGAACGCCAACTGCAAGACCGATGGCCTGATAACGACCATAATCGGAT
Source organism: Sechiopsis laciniata (assembly GCA_037833695.1). Lineage (NCBI taxonomy): Eukaryota > Viridiplantae > Streptophyta > Magnoliopsida > Cucurbitales > Cucurbitaceae > Sechiopsis > Sechiopsis laciniata. Next base: position 18,121,968 of record JBBMKA010000026.1, read on the forward strand.
TTAAGAAAACAAGATAAAACCAACCATTCCATCCAAAAAACCTGAGAGCTTGCTAATAAACAACCAGTATATATATATATATATATATGTATATAAATGCATATATATGCATATATATGTATGTGTGTATATAAATGCATATATATGTACGTGTGTATATATGCATTTTTTTTTTAGAAACCGAGAAATCGGAGTTTCACTCCACTATACCTGGAGTAACCATGCCCGTTCCTAGGCCAGGCACCGGAAGACATCGAAGGAATGGAGACACGGAACGGGAGGTGCTACAAATTAATGTCGTAGGTGAGTCTCGAACATGGGACCTTGAGGGGAGCATATCTTCAAAACCCAAGTCTTTAACCACTTGTGCCACCCCTTGGGGACATGTGTATATATGAATATATGTGTGTATATTTTTTATTTACATTTAGGTTGTATATGACATCACTACAGCTATGCTCTTTTTGGCTATAAATGTGTGTATGTGTGCGTAAATGTGTGTATATATTGTATGTATATATGTATATATAGAATAGCACATATTATATTTATATCTATATATGTATGCCACTAGAGCCAAGCTTTCATTGAGAAAAGAACAAAAGACCCGGCCTACAAAAAGAGCAGCCCATCTTATTAATAAAAATACAAAAAGAACAACCCAAGCAAATGAAAGGAAACCTGCACAAATGTCCCAAATATTAAATGAGGAGCAACATGAGTTGTATTGTAAATCATCAGTAAACCATGTTAAAGTTTACCTTATCGCCACTCTTCAGTAATCCCCTTCTCAAAAGCCTCAATCGTACTGCTGAATAAAATTGTAATGCGTTTCCACCACAGGTTACCTCATCCTTACGTCCGAAACCATTCCGAGATGCTGCACTTGATCTGACCTGTATATAAACAACAATGCTGCATGGTGAAAGGCTACTTCTTCACTTGCAAGTTGTAATTGATAGCTTACAATGACAATATGAATCAGCACTTGTGCGACTTAGTCCCAACCTGATTAATAAACACAATCAGAGTTTGAGATAGACTTAGTGAGTGATGTATTTTCCTTAATGCTTGGGTCATCACTCGTGATTGAACATCTCGGTGAGGACTGCCAATTAGAGCATCGAGTTCGCATTGCGGGACAAGAGCAGCTACCTAAAGAGTCAATTTATAAACCACCATCAAGGAACACATTAGCAGACAGAATAATACAGAAGAATCAATAACAAGTTAATTATTTCATTCCCCAATAATTAACAAAACATGAGTCCAAAGAATTGAAGCAGGAAAAGAAAAAATGTGATTAACGACATAAATAATTAACAACATAACCATAACTAAATAAGAGGTTTTGTGATAGGTGATACAATATACAAGGGCAACGTAGTCTTACACTATCAACCACAATTACGTCGACGGATCCACTTTTGACTAGAGTATTAATAGAACACAACAAATTTTCGGCAGAATCTTGAGGAGAAATAAGAAGATTATCCACATTAACACCCATGGATTCAGCAAGTGATATGTCCAATGCATTCTCTGCGTCAAAATATGCACAATATCCTGCCCAGAGGAAACATCAAGAAGCAAAATAAGAGAGTGAAACAAAGAAAACAAAAAGCTATTGATAAGTTCAAAAACTGAATTGTTACAAAATTGGAAGTATGTAGATTAAATCATTAAAAATCAAAATTTAAGGACTAAATTGTTACTTGAATGAAATTTTAAAGACCAAAACTGATTTTTAACCATTTTATAGTGTAGGGGGCTTAACTTGAATTTGAAAGTGAGAGCAATCAATAATAATCCATGATCCAACAAGCAGCTTCAAATTATTAGGTCGTCGGCATCAACAATTAAGATTGGATAAAAGTGAAGAAAAAAAACACAATGAAGAGAGTGACAAAAAACCCAGTAACAGGTTGATATTAAATCAAATGAGCTTTATCTTTAACAAAATATTTTTAAAATAAACATTTTGCCAGAATTTTTAAGTAGTAGTTATCATTCTGGATCCAGAAAAAAAAGGGGGGCAAAACCAAACGACACCTCCAAGTTTCTGAGCTTCCTTGATGATGTGGAGCGCCAAAGTTGTCTTCCCAGAAGCTTCTTGCCCATAAATTTCAATCATTCTTCCCTGCAAAGCAAGTAGAGTACGCACAAACAATACTTCATAATTTAGAGAAAGAGTCTAACATACAATTTATACATTTAGAGTGGAAGGTTAAAAAACCTTAATCTTAATCAAATAACACCCTGAATCAAATATATAGGTGATATAAAACGAAAAGGAGGGGAAGCAACAAGTGTTTCTATGTGTAAAGTTATCATGCTCAAAAGGAAAAAACATAAACTGCAAATACATTCCAAATCCACAAAACACGTGAATGAATCAAATGTATGGAAGAAGAAGAATTCAGCTAGCAATTACTCACCTTAGGTAATCCTCCGATTCCAAGAGCGAGGTCAAGCTTTAATGATCCAGTAGAGATCACAGGTGCATACCGAGAGCTAAAAAATCTCTGCAAACACAACATAGATTCCTTTCCAAAATCACCAGCAAGCTGTGTGATTGCGTGACGAAGTGTAGCATCTTTCTCTATTGTTTTAGTATCATCATAAAACTTATCGCATTCAAACTCCGAAACGTCCACTAAAGTGATAAACACAAATTATGGTATGTCAGAATAAACAGAAACCACCAATTGGAAATCTCTTAAATAGCTAGTGAAAAGCAAAGAAAGAGATAGTTGGCATGTTTCCTTTTACCTAGTGAGGAAAAGTGACAAGCATCCATCTCCAAACATCTGATCACATCTCTCCTTCCCTTCTAGAACAAAAGGGAAGAGGGTCACAGAAGAAAAACAAAACTGAGAAACCCCATTCTACAATCTTACTAAGCAAAAACAGGGAAAAGAAACTTTCAAATATTGGAAAACCTCACCTTGTCCCACCTTGGAAAGGTGAGAAGTTCTTAACACATTTATAAAATATGTGGGCTAGTCGCCTCATCACCAATTGGTTTTGAGATAAATGTTTATACTGTCTAATATGGTATCATAGCTCCAAGTATATATTTGGTCCACAAATTTGGATCCAACCCAAATGGGTAATGCCATCCACAAATTCATATCTAATCCAAGATGGCATTCTTAAAGTAGTACCATCTTGGTCCCCAAAGGGTGGCACAGTAGTTGAAAACTTGGGTTTCGAAGGTATGCTCCCCTCAAGGTCTCAGGTTTGAGACTCACCTGTGACATTACTCCTTCGATGTCTCCTGGTGCCTGGCCTAGGGACGTGCATGGTTACCCTTGTTTCAAAAAAAAAAGAAGTAGTACCATCTTGAGGAGCATACCGAATATCTCACATTGTCCCACATTGTAAAGGTGACGTCGACACATTTAAATAATATGTGGGTTACCCGCTCATTACCAATTAGTTTTGAGAAGTAACTCACACTATCTAATATCAAAAGCCTCATTCTCTAAGAATGATATCTATTTCATTCCACTTCACATTCATATGACACTTCATACGTTCGTCCAAATTCCAACTTCAACATACAGAAATATAACCAAAATCACATAACTACATTCCCAAAATATCAGAAATTGCAACAAGAAAACGACTATCCTTCCACATGGGCCAAGATCTAATCAACTTAAGTACACACAGGACTTTACGGACGAAACCCAGAAGCGAAAACGTCCGAATTCCAACAAGAAAAGAACACAATCAATTTAAGACATGGTATCTGAAGTAAAATATCAGAGGAAGAAAAGGAAAGAGACCTGGCGGAGGGAGTGGAACAGAGAAGAAAAGCTTGGTGCTCCAAAGTGCTTGAGATGGCGATACCGGAAAAGTGAAGGTGAGTAGAAGAAAGACATGGCTTGTAAGACTTATTGAGGGAGAGTTTTCAGATTAGGAACTTTGGCGCTTGGGAATTTTGCAGAGAAGAAGCTCCATTGTTCTTCTTGGTGTGAGTTCTTAATAATATTTGAATCAAAGTACATGTTCAAAACCTCAACTAAACCCTAAAATCTTTTTTTTTTTCTTTTTTAGTTCATTATCTGTTTTAGGCTCGAGATTTGGATGAGGAGTTAGTTTGAATAGTTATTTTGAGTATTAAAAATTAAGAGTTGTAGCAAAATATTCTCTTGAATGCATTTTTTTTTGTAGAAAGTTAGAGACAATAACTTGTTTGAATATGTATTTAAAATTAGTAGTTAAAAAAATAATGATTAGAAATATGAGTAATAATAAAAAATAAAAACCAACAAAATCGAACTGATCCATTAGATTGATTCTGATTTTTTACATAATATTAGACATATTGTTTTTATTTGGAGAAAACCGAAAGTTATTGGATCGGTTCGGTTTCTATTTGTAAAAACCAATAAAACCGAACCGAACCAATATTGATTTATTTACATTTTTTTCTATAGGTTAGTTTAACTTTTTTATTGGTGAATGACTAATTATTTTTGTTTAATTTAATTATAATTTTGAGAATTTTGTAGCAAACAACTTCAGTTAGGGGTTGAAAGTAAAATAGCAAGTAAAATAGTAAAAAAAAAATTAAACGAATCGAATCGAAGAAAATCGAGTTAATGATTTTGTCATTTATTCGACATTGGTTCAGTTCCTCTTTTTGTCAAATTAATTGGATCTTCTCAGTTTGGCTTAAAAACCAAGGAAAATTGAACCAATGGTTTTGCCTTTTATTGGACATTGGTTCGATTCCTCTATTTGTCAAATTAATTTGATCGATTTCATTCTCGATTTGACCTAAAATTGAAGAAAAATCAAACCAATATCACCATAATTAAAAATGAGTGGTTAAAAATGAATTATTTTGTAGGAGTTATAAATGAATTATTATAAATTAGTGGTTAAGAAATGAAGAGTTATATTGAGTAGTTATAAATGAATGATTAGAAATGAATGGTTAAGAAACGAGGAGTTATGTTGAGTAGTTATAAATGAATTATTAGAAATGAGTGTTAAGAAACGATGAGTTATTTTGAGTAGTTATAAATGAATGACTACGAATGAAAAGTTATTTTTAATAGTAAAAATGAGGAGTTGTTTTGAGTATTTATAAAAAACTTGTTTGGATGTAGCTTTTTTAAAGAGTAGTTAGGAAATACTCATTTTAAATCCTTCATTAATTCGACAAACAAACACTCGAGATAGTTAAGTTGGAGATAAAACGAGTTTGGTCCATAAATTTTAATATTTGTTGTATTTTGCTATAAATTTTAATATTTGTTATATTTTGCTTACTAAATTTTGACATTTATTCTATTTTGTTTTTAAAATTTTAAAAGTCTAATTTTAATTCTTAAAATTTGAGATTTATTTCATTTTTAGTTTTTAAACTTTCAAAAGTCCAATTTTAATTCTTATCCATCAAAATACTTAAAATGAGTCCATATAAAAAATTTAAAAATAATATTAATCAAAATTAGTTTTGAATAATTTTAATATAATCCTGTTTTTTTAAAGAATAATTTGAATACGAGGCAATGTAAATATATTTTTAACATTCATTTTGGAAGATGGTAATTTTTTTTTTTTTTTTACAGAAAAGTAAATAAAAAAAATGTTCTAAGAATTAGTTTTATGTTTTTTCTGTTAAAAGTTTTAAGTTCCAAAAATGGAACCAATCTTAAAATTAAAGTTAAAGATTCGACCAACTTTAATGGACTAAAATCAAATTTAGAACAAAATAAAATAAATCTCAAAATTTATGAACTAAAATGGTATTTATGCTACTTAAATGAATTCAAAATTCATGGGAGATATTTGGATGAGAAGTTAGTTCAAGAAGTTGTTTGGTCAAAAACTCGTTTGAATGTGATTTTTATGAATAGGAATTAGACACAATTGCTTGTTTGGATGTCGATTTAAAATGAGTACCTATTTTGAGTAGTTAAAAAAAAGAATAATTGAAAATGAGTGGTTAAAAATAAATTATTTTGAAGAATAAAAAACGAATGATTAAAAATGAGCGGTTAAAAATGAGAAATTATTTTGAGTAGTTATAAATAAATGATTAAAAATGAGAAATTATTTTGAGCAGTTACAAAAAACACATTTAGATATAGTTAAAAAAAAACAGTAAATACTCCATTTAAATCAATCTAAATGCTCCTTAAATATGACTTGTGTTTTTTTATGATATGTTTGTTTTTTAGATATGAGGAGTGGTTAATAACCACTTCTCAAAAGTCAATAATTATCTTTTTAAAAAAAATTAAATTTCACATTAAATCTTATTAAATTTATCTTTTAATTTCGACTAATATCAATATTCAAATATTTCTTTTTAAAAATAATTTTAACTCTATCGAAAAAGTCAATAGCATGTTGGATTGGTTATTGGTTGTAATTCAATTTAACTCTACGTTCAAGGATTCGATCTTGAAATGAATTATTTTATAAAAATTTATTAATTAATAATAATAATTTTAATTCATAAAAAAACCTCATTTTTTTAAAATAAAAAAAATCGACGTTGACATATTTTTAAAATTATGAAAAATTAATAAAAATAAATTTGCAAATAAAATATAGTAATAAATTAACAACAAATACTAAATTTTAACTTTATTACCGTTATAAAGATTAAAATTTGACATTTAAGAGTAAAATAATCAAAATATAACAAATTGAAAGTATATAGACTAAAAAGACATTTTACTTATTTTGTTTTTTTCTAAGTAGTTAATATTTAAAAATAAAAATAAAAACAAGAAATAAATTTAATAAAGTTATGCAAAGAAAGAAAAAAACAAATATTTTGAAGTTATGAATTTGTTTTCTTCAATTTTTTTTATTAGAAAACAAATATTTTAATTAGTATATAATATATTTTGCTTACTTTTGCTTAATAAAACAATCATACCCTATTACTTCCTATTTATTAATTTTCTAGAAGAATATATTTTTATAGGTTTCGTGTAAATATATTTTATATTACTTCCTTAATAATTCACATTTTTAACGGTCTATTCAATGATAAAATTAGTTTAAATTTTTAAAATGTATTATTATTTGCTTAATTCATGTTATTAATATGTTTAGTAACAAAATATAAAACTAAAAGATAATTGATAATTCAATAGGATAGTTTTTAATTATCTTAGAGGTGTATATGTGTGTCAATTAACTAAAATATCATGAATTTGAATGGTTCAATTTTAATTATTATTAAACTAAAAAACATAAAAAGTGTTTTTTAAAACCGGTTAATAAAAATTGAAGTGAATAATTAAAATTCATAAACTTTTAATTATGAACATATAATTGCTGTTATTTATTCTAACCACATTTTAAGAGAAGGAAAAAAAAATTATATTAAATCACTATTAACCTTAATTCTCAAACAAGTGATTAATTACTCTATTACTATTAATTACAATCCTCTGCGAATAGTATTTCTTTTTCCTCCGCTCTTTTTTACCAAAAACAAACGTTAATTTAATTAAGAAGTGGAGAACAATGTATTTGTTTATTTCCAAATTTCTTTTGACGCTTTAGCCCCATTGACTTTTCTTTTCTATTGATTCCACCGAGTGAATTAATTCAACATATAATTTACTTTCAACCAATCTGTATGATTTTTCAAAAAAAAAGAAAGAAAAAAACATCTGTATAACGATCCAGATTCTTCCAAAAGTATAATCCTAAACCCTCAAGTTCGATCATCATATATACAATCGGAGCTTGGATCCATCTTGTAGAATTTTCGCAGCGTTATCAGTGCTTGATTTCCTTGTTCCTACTTCAAAATCCGTTTCTTCTTCCTTCAATCCAACCTTGATCCAGTCTAAAATGGCGGCCACGACGACGACGACGACGACCTCTCAGTTTTCGTGCTTGTCCGCCTTCAACCGCGGCTTTCGCCTGCAACAGCGCCGCTCATTCTCACTCCCTCGCCCCTCTCTCTCCTTTCCTAAGGTTTGTGTTTCTTGTTTCTTTTCCCAACTCTTTTAATCGGAGATTTGAACAAAGTTTTTGTGAATTTTGATTAATTGAGAGTCAATGATGAAACCCTTTTTCTGTTAGCTGGGGATTTGATTTGTATCGGTTTATGGTTGGATAGTTAATCTCAATTCGATGATTTTAAGTTTAGATTACCTGGTTTAATACTGTGCTCAATTTAGTAAGGTTCTGTTTACTTGTTAGAGATTTCATGGATGTTTCATCTGTTCATTTTGTACTGCTGATTTGATTTCTTGAGGAGGTGTTTGGATGGAGTTGAGGATTTATTTTAAGTACTTAGAAATTGAGATTTTGTAATAGCTCGTTTGGATTTAGATTTTTATGGAGGAGTTGCAACCAAAAACTCGTTTGGATGTGTTTTTTGTGTGGAGGAATTAGAGACAATAGCTTCTTGGGATGTGGATTTGAAATGAAGAGTTATTTTGAATAGTTAAAATTTAAAAATGGATGATTATAAATAAGTGATTAAAAATGACTTATTTTGAGTAGTTGGAAATGAATGATTAGAAATGAGTGGTTAGAAATGAAGAGTTATTTTGAGTAGTTAGAAATGAATGATTAGAAATGAGTGGTTAGAAATTAATAGTTATTTTTAGTAGTTACGATAGCTCGTTTGGATGTGGTTTTTTGAGGAGTAGATAGTAAATACTCAATGTAAATCTCCTTTAAAATTGACAAACAACTGAAAGTGCTTGATTCTTGTGGCGTGTTTAAGTAATGCTGTAAGTTAATGTTGCTAAACAAAATGCCATCCAGTTGCATATTCGATTGTTCTGACCCTTAAGTTTTCCTTTTCTAGTTCTCAATTGTTATGAGCCTTGAGGGATCTGCTTCAAATACTGCTGATTCCCAGACCAAGACAACTCTAAACTATGCTACTGATGCATCGGAATCTCAAGTTTCTACAAATTTGTACCAGGGCGTCGAAGAGTCGTCTGATATTGGAAACTCGGAGAATGAAAAGCTGCAGGAACCTGCTGATGTTGGTGCTGTGCCGATACGAGCTGCAAAAATCCATGATTTCTGTTTCGGCATTCCTTTTGGTGAGTTTTCCATCTTTCTTTGCTTTAATGATCGGCTTGTAAGCTGCTTGGAGCAGTTATAATGCTATGTTGCAGAAGAAGTGCGTCCTCCCCTGCTAATAGTGTTTCTCACAATTGGACCTCAAATGCATTACATTTGAGTAATGATTTATTATGTTAGACCGACGTAGCTATTAAGCATACTCTAGCCAGGTTAAAGCCCTACTTCTTTGAAATTGGATTAGTAAAAAAAGTTTATTCTGTTTGAAATGTGATTGGTCGATTGGATTGCCTACACCGAGATGACACGAGGCATGTGATCCATATCCATAAATAGTATGGAGAAGAGAACTTGGCTAGTTGAGGATAATTCTTGTAAGTTATATTGGTTAAACTTCATCCTCTATGGTATTGGAAAGATTTGACGCAGTATGCCCCAGTCTTTCTGGCAGGCGTCAACCTTGAAGGGGGAAACCAAATGCCATTCGCTGAACTATTAATTGGTTATGTTCTCCACTTAACAACCTTAAGAAAGCTGTATATGTTTGCTTTTCTTTCCACCGTGCTATGTAGCTGTTGAGTCCTGGTGAACTTGTTGATCTATGACCGTGCTTCAAAGTGAAAGGTAGAGGGAGGGTGGAAATGGAAATGTAACCTTCTAGAGTTAGTATAGACTGCACATATTTTATGAGAGTTTGTGTTGTGTTGAGATGAGAAGCTGGCCGCCTTGAATTGACCTATGATTTCATTGAAAATATCACCCTTATGGTTTCTCCATGTAAACTCTCTCCATGATTTCATATTATAGCTAGATTCTTTTATAAATCGCTGAAAAGTCTCCAAGGGGTGGCGCGGTGGTCAAAGGCTTGGACTTTGAAGGTGTGCCCCTCTCAAAGTCCTTGGTTCGAGACTCACCTGTAAGTCTGTGACATTAATTTGTAGATAACCTCCCGTGTCTCCAATTCTTCGATGTCTTCCAGTGCCTGGCCTAGGGACAAGCCTAGTTACCCTTGGTAAAAATTAAAAAAAAATTGCTAAAGATATTTTTTGAAATCATCAAGGTTTCCCGTTTGTATTAATGAAATTGTTTCTTATCCAAAAAGAATGGACCTACCTAGTTCATGTTCTTGTTTGGTGCTTTAGTTATTTTTTGTTTATTGGTAAAAATTTACCAGTTGTGACAATTAACAGATTGGATTGTAACCTCTCATTACTTAATTTTAAAAATTAACTAGTAGTACGGATTGCTAGGATTTTCTTAAAAAATAATATATATTTTTTTTGACGTTGAGAGAGAGTAGATGCTGCACAATCCTGTTTCGAATGAAATGTAGAGACATGTGAATGACTTAAAATATATTTTCTCTTTTATTATTACTATTTTATATTAGTAAGTGTCTGAGCGACACCTCGTGTGCACTTCGACTGAGTTCATTAGATAAATGCTTGGCCCTTCTACATTTGGTTAACATGAAGTAAATAGAATATTAAATCCTTGGTGGCCATGGATGGAACTTATTCCCTTCAGTTCTCTTATTTTTTCTCTTTTATTATTTTGGGATGATATTGAATTAGAGGGTTTTATATAAGGATTATGGATGAAAGTATTGGACAGGTGCATCTTTTATTGAGATGCTATAAACTGCTAGATCGTGACATTTGGAGCTCCTTTTTTTGGGCTTTATTTTTCTTTGTCCTTGTATTCTATATTTTTCAATGAAGGTTTAGTTATCATAAAAAAAGAAAAAAACTAATAGATGGGGATGTTAGCTACATCAATCTCATCCCACATTTATGAATAGGTATGTTAACTAAAAGTTCAGAACCTTTTCTTCCTATGTAATAACATAACCATGCATTTTACTTTGAAATAGTACAACCTAGTGGCCTGTCTTCTATTTCCCCTAAATTTTGACAATGAATACTAATACACAGGTGGAATTGTTCTAAGTGGTGGCCTTATTAGCTTAATTTTTTCAAGAAACCCATCTGCATTGAGCAGTTTAATCTCTGGAGGTGCTTTGCTTGCACTGAGCACCTTAAGTTTGAAAATCTGGAGGCAGGGAAAGTCCAGTTTGCCATTCATTCTCGGACAAGCAGGTAATTTTTAAATATAACATAGTTTATTGTTCGAAAGTCGAAAGTTATGGCTAAGTTTTCAATTTGAATGTGCTTACCTTCTATGCAGTATTCACTGCCTCATTTTTCTGGAATAATATTCAGACATACTCATTGGTATGCACCTCATCTATAAATACTCATCTGCATCATTAGATATCGATCTCATAATTTAATGATTATATGATTTTTCATTATTGTAGACCAAGAACGTGTTTCCATCAACCTTGTATGCCGCCCTCAGGTAAGTTTCTGATAGTTTTTGACCGCATTGCTAACTATTCTTTAGATTAATAAAACCCTCAAATGCACCTTTGTTTTGGTTTTGTATCTGTCAGTGCTGCAATGCTCTGCTTCTACTTATATGTGGTCATTTCGGGGGGAAACCCGCCACCGAAAAAAATGAAGCCTTCTCCATCTGCTGCGTAATGAATTTGAGTCCTACAAAGTATGCTTACATTTAGAGACAATTTACTCTGTGATGTAGAATTTTGAGTTGAGTAAGGAGGGAAAAGAGGCCTTGTTTGCTTTTGGGATTAGTTAAATAAGAAATGGAAGTTTAGGAGGAGGAAAAAATGTAGTTCATCGTCTGTGAGTTAGGTGTAGGGTCCATGAAGAGTGCGTTACTTAAAAGCAATGGCTGCTTGGTTTTTGCTTTTGAACTCAATGGATTTGAGCTATATGTATTTGTGCAATTTGTAGAAATAAATGGGTTAGTAGTTGAATGATTTCATTGGGTTTGAACCACCATTTTGTAGAGTACAACCATGAGAAGTTGGTTTGATTTTAAACTATAGTTTTAATTTTAGTTCGGATTTTGAAAATATAATGTTGTAACTATTTAATCTATACTTAAATTGGCCGTTTTTAGTGTCCCTAGAGGTAGTGCTGCTGTCAAAGGTTTGAGCTTTGAAGGTGTGCTCTCTTCAAGGTCTCAGGTTCGACACTTATCTATGACATTAATTTGTAGACATCTCTGGTATCTCCATTCATTTGATGTCTCACGGTGCCTAGCGAAGTTCTGATTTTTCGATTTCAAAAAAAAAAAGTTGCCATTTTTAGTAAGTCAGCTTCAAAAATATTTGACTCTACTACATTTATGTAGTGTAATTGACAGAATGTTTATTATGTTGCTGGGGGGAGGGACTGCCTTGTGTTTGAGGTTGGTGTTTGAGTGTTCTTCTTCCCGTCCTTTTGCTATGTTTCTTTCTAGGCCTAAGACTTGGGTGGAAAAAGTTTGCTGGTGCATGCAAGGAGTAATGTTGAGGGTTAAGGATGGGAAAATACCCATTTGATAGAGGTAAGAAGAGGAGAACTTGAGGATGCCGCCGACGAGCAGGTTGGACGCCATCTCGGGCGCGAAATATTATTGACCATAGAGAAGCGTGCAGGGCAATGTTGATTCCTGGGAAGAGGATTTTTCAACCTGGATCGCCATGGTTTTAGGGCTGTGGGTTTGGTTCAGCCTGTCCGGCCGAACCGCTCCAACGGTTTGGGATTTTCTGTGAACCAAACTGCCAGTTTAAAAAATATTAAAATAAAATAAAGATGATTAACGATTTCATTAGATTCTCAGGGTTCAATATTCATATTTTTCAAGTTCATTAAATTTTCCAGGTTTTGAAAAGCCATTTTCTTTCTTATTACATTTTCCAACTTTGTTTTCTGATTACCTTTGACCTGACTTTCTTTTTCGATCAATTCAAGTCTCTGATAAACTTTTCCATCACAAAATTTACTCAATCAATGGATTTGTCATAATTCACAATTGTGTATAATGTTTTCTAGGAGGTTGATGTAAACTCGAACTACAAGGCTGTTTGTCTTGACGTTATTCATAAGTTCATACTCTCCCCATTCATAACCATCGTTAGGTGACTTAGTGGTCAAAGATGGTATTAGAATACTTAAGGTGATGGATTCAATTTATGGTGGCCACCAATTTAAGAATTAATTTCTTATCAGTTTCTTTTGACATCCAAGTGTTGTAGAGTTAAGGGGTATGTGTCGTGACATTAGTCGAAGTTGGCTCGGACAGTCATGAATATGAAAAAAAGAAAAAAAAACACCCAATCCATTGAGGTATACTATAAATATTGACATATGATATTCTGGATGTTGCATATTGTGGTAATACAAACAAATATAACCAATGTTATTGACACGAGGAACATAAATCTTGCGAACCACACCCCCAATCAAACGAGTGAACTTTCATATGCATGTGTGCTTGAGAAAGATACATGTTTGTATATTCAAATGTATTTTTTCAACTCACATTTAGGGCATGTTTGGCTAGAAGGAATGAAATAGAATGGGATGGGATGAGATGGAAAGAGAAGTGAGAGTAAGTTATTGTTTGTGGTGGGAAGAAAAGGAAAAGATAAGTAATAATAAATTTATGTTTGGTGGGAAGGGAAAGAAAGTGATGCAATAAATAAAAAACTTAAATTTATGATATTAAATATAAAGATAATATCATTTTAAATTTTATTTATCATTTAAATAAAATTTAAAATTTAGTACATTTTATTTAAAATACGTATAAACCTGCTGTTTTGAAATTCGTTTAATTAATGAAAATTTTATTTTAGAAATAAATTACAAATGCATAAATATTCATTTACTAATATTATTTTGAAATTCTTTTCATTTATTATTTTAATAAAAAAAATTCAATTATGAGCATTTTGATTGTTAAAATTACAAAATAAAAGAAAAAAAATTTAATTCACATGTATGTGTTGGTATTAATTTAAGATAAATTACAATAAAGTAAAAACTTATTTAGTTTAGATGAATGATATTTTGTCATCATTTCATTCATATATAAGTATATATATATTTTTAAAATTTTTTTTAATGTATGTATTTATAAAATTTTGATAAATTTTGAAGTCAATATTTATCATATACTTTTACATAATAAATTTCAAATACATAATAATTGTTAATATTTTTTAAAGAACATAATAATAATAAAACTATGACAACTATGCATTTTAAAAGAAATAGATATTAATAAATAATATATAATAAGTATAGAGAAAATAGTTAAGATGATAAAGTTGTTAAGAAAATTGTAATTCATGTTGAACACAACTCTTATGTGGAAAACACCAACACCTTTTATTAAGACCACTAAAGAAGATATTACAAAACAAGTGTTTAGAACTAACACTACAAAATCACTCTAGGACTCTTTTGAAGACACTTTAGAGGATACTACAACTTTTA
>JBBMKA010000026.1:18136457-18162846 GCA_037833695.1 Sechiopsis laciniata
ATGCACAAGAACACAATCAATGAATATTTCGCAGGGCCTACACAACCCTGGTAAGAAATCCTTACCTGGAAAACAAGCACAAAATACAACAGATAACAGTACTCCTTGAGCTGCAGAACCAACACGAAACAACCTAGGCAAATGATCGCAACAACAAGCAAAAAATACTAATCAACAACTATCTAAATGAAACCAGGTAACTAAAAGCACAAAGCTCGGAAAGCTACCTAAAACTGAAGAAGACAGGCTCGACAACAAGATCTCGGCGAAGGCGAAGAAGAAGCTCTTGACAATGCGGGCATCTCGGTTGCGACGAAGTGCAAAGCTCGACAAAACGGATGAGGAATCGCGAATCAACGTGGAGAGCGTCTCGCTGTGGCGAAGGGCTCGCTGGGGCGAAACTCCGAAGTGAAGACAGCATAAAAGATCTGCTCGGACAAGCGATCGGGCGAGGTCTCGACGTTGTGCATTCGCGGACTCGACTAGAAAACAAACAGGGGGACAGATCCTGACATCAGGCCACGGAAAAACCAATGGAGAATGAAAAAGGTTAGAGTGAAACGTACCTGAGGCGATCGCGACGGAAAAGCTATAAATTGCCTGGCTGTTTGCAAGGGCTAAGGTGACAGCGAAGATGTGCGAGACTGGGTACGAAAATACAGTACAGTGCGGACAAAGATGCGAATGAAAAGGAACTAAGTGGCAATGCAGAACTGTGGCTGCGCAAGGGCGAAGGTGTGCGTGCGGATTGGTGATGTGAGCTAAACAGCGAAGGAGCTCGACAACTATAGGCTTCGGCGAAAAGAGATTGGGCGAAGCAGCTTGGTAAAGGGTTAGGGATTTGGGTGCTCTCGACAGAAAGGAGTGGGAGAGATTTGTGAAGGTGGGATCGCAAATGAGGAAGGCAAATGCGGCTAGGGTTTTGGATTTGGAGGAAGAAGGGGTATAAATAGAGTTTTCCAAGTAACTCGGCTTCGAGTCTTGGCGAGGACACCTTTTTCTTTCTTTTTCTCTTTTAACCCAACAGAATCTCCAAACTCCTCAAATAGCGACACTAGCCCTGGGAAACCTGAGACCGAAGGAAAAACCCAAACTCAGCAATTAACAGAAATAGCCTTGAAACCCTGATTAATTACGAAACTACCGTTGAAGCCAAAATTACCAAAATGCCTCTAAAGGCTCAAACAGCCCTAACGGCCCAACCGAACAATCAAAATAGCAACTAAACATACCTAGGGAACCAGAATAGAAAATTGGGTCGTTACAGTATTCCCTCATTTTAAGACTTTCATCCCCGAAAGTTCTAAGACTGAAACAACTCCGGGTAATGCATCCTCATCTCGTCCTTCGCTTCCTCTGCCCTCTAATTTCTCCATTGAACCTTAACCAAGTTGATCTCCTGGTTACGCAACGTCTTGCGATCCTGGGCTAAAATCTACATTGGCTTTTCCTTAAAGCTTAAATCCTCGTTCAACTCTAACGGCTCAAAATCGACTACATGCGAAGAATCTGCCACATACTGTCTTAACATATAAACGTGAAAGACACTGTGCACTGCTACCAAAGATGGGGGCAAGGCCAAATGGTAAGCCACTGGACCGATCCGCTCAAGGATTTCAAAAGGCTCTACAAACCTAGGACTCAACTTGCTCCGCTTACCAAACCTTAAGACTCCACGCATCGGTGCTACTTTCAGAAACACATGCTGGCTGACCTCTAACTCTAAATCTCTACGCCGAACATCGACATAACTCTTCTGCCTGCTCTGTACCTTCAACATACGAGCCTTATTCTTCTGTACTCCATCGTTAGTCATCTGTAACAGCTCGGGCCCCAAAACCTGTCTGTCACCAACCTCTTCTCAAAATACTGGAGATCTGCACTGTTTACCATACAATGCCTCAAACGAAGCCATCTGAATCGTCGACTGATAGCTGTTATTATAGGTAAACTCCATCAGATACAAGTACTGATCCCAACTGCTTGGAAAGTCCAGAACACAGGCAAGTAACATATCCTCAAGAATCTGGTTCACCCTCTCTGCCTGACCATCCGTCTAAGGGTGAAAAGTAGTATTGAAGCTACACTCGGTTCCCAAGCCCTTCTAAAGCGCTCTCTAGAAGCGAGAAGTGAACAGAGAGTCACAATCCGAAACTATCCTCACTGGCACCCCATGGTACCGAACAATCTGATCCAAAAATAGCTATGCCCACTGTTTCACGGTATAGTTAACTCTACCGGGGATAAAGTGTGCACTCTAAGTCAGCCTATCTACAACAAACCAGATCTGAGTAAACCCTATCGGCGTCCTCAGCAACCCAGAGATAAAATCCATTGAAATCTCTTTCCACTTCCACTGGGGCACACTCAACAGTTGCAACAAACCTGCCGGTTTTTGTCTAGGAGCCTTCACTTGCTGACAAGTGAGACACCGGCTAACAAACTCTGCAATGTCTCGCTTCATACCCATCCATCAGAACGTCTGCTTGAGATCTTGATACATCTTGGTACCTCCTGGGTACCAAGTAAATGGGGAGCTATGAGCCTCAGTAAGTAACTCGGCTTGTAGCCCGGCGTCAGCTGGAACACACAATCGACCTCTATACCTCAAACCTCTATCTGATACTAAAACGAAGTCAAAATCTCCGTCCTTCTGAACTCTCTCAATCAACCTGCTCAACTTGGGATCACTCAGCTGGCCATCAATGATCCTCTGCTTAATCGACGGCTGAACTGTCAACTTGGCTATGCTAGCGATAACCTTCCCCAATAACACTGCAATATCGGCTCGCTCGAACTCTTTCCGCAAATAAATTTGGGAACTCAACAAAGCGGCGGAGTGCGACGTCTTTCTACTTAGAGCATCGACCACAACATTGGCCTTTCCTGGGTGGTAAAATATCTCACAGTCGTAGTCCTTAACCAACTCGAGCCACCTCATTTATCTCATGTTTAACTCCTTCTGAGTGAAGAAGTACTTAAGGCTCTGGTGATCTGTAAACATCTGAATTTTCTCACCATACAAGTGGTGCCTCCAAATCTTTAAAGCAAAAACCACAGCTGCCAACTCCATGTCATGAGTTGAATAGTTTTTCTCGTAAGGCTTTAACTGCCGGGAAGCATAAGCATTCTCATGCTGCATTAGAATGCAACCTAAACCATACTTGGAAGCATCACTATACACTACGAAGCTATATGTTCCCTCGAAAATTGATAACACTGGGGTAGACGTCAAACTGTGCTTCAAACAAGTAAAACTCTCTTCGCAACTGGCGTCCCAAACAAAGTCAACACCCTTCCTGGTCAACCTGGTAAGGGGTGCTGCCTTAGAGGAAAAGTCCTTGACAAATCTCCGATAATAACTTGCCAGACCTAGAAAGTTGCAAATCTCTGCGACCGTAGTCGGTTTGGCCTACGAACTTACTGCCTCAATCTTAGTGGGGTCCACTGCAATGCCATCTTTAGAAACAACGTGTTCAAGGAAAGCCACTTGCTCTAACCAGAATACACACTTGGAGAACTTAGCATACAACTGGTTTTCTCTTAGAGCTGTCAATACCTGTCTCAGGTACGAAGCATGGTCCTCCCTAGTCTTAGAGTAAATCAAAATGTCGTCTATGAACACAATGACAAAGCTGTCTAAGAATGCCTTAAACACCCTGTCCATCATGTCCATAAACGCTGTTGGGGCATTGGTCAGCCCAAAGGACATGACCACAAACTCATAATGACCATACTTCGACCTAAACGTTGTCTTAGGGATATCAGCATCTCGGATCCTCAACTGATGGTTCCCAGACCTCAAGTTAATCTTGGAAAAAATTGAAGCTCTCTGAAGCTGATCAAACAAGTCATCTATACGTGGCAAAGGGTACTTGTTCTTTACTATGATCTTATTCAGCTCTCGGTAATCTATACATAGGCGCATCGATCCATCTTTTTTCTTTACAAACAAAATTGGTGCTCCCCACAGGGATACACTCGGGTGGATGAATCCTCAGTCAAGCATCTCTTGCAACTATACTTTGAGTTCTCGTAACTCAGCTGGCGCCATCCGATACGGAGCTTTGGAGATAGGGAGAGTCTCTGGCTCAAGCTCAATGGTAAAGTCCACATCTCTCTACTGGGGTAAACCCGGTCACTCCTCAGGGAAGACATCTGTGAACTTCTGTACTACTGGTACCTGGTCAACAGACAGCGGGGTACTACTTTCACTTGACAACCTTGCTAAATAGCCTCAAGCTCCTCGAGCTAACAAATGATGGGCTTTCACTGTTGAAATCGTCGGCGGACACACTCCGCTCTAGACATCGCAAAACTTGAAGCTCTATTTCTTAGGCGGTCTAAACATGACTTCTTTATTGCGGCAATCTATCATTACATGGTTCTCAGCTAACCAATTCATACCAAGGCTAATGTCAAAACAACTCATAGGCAGGACTATGAGGGTAGCTACTAAAAGCTCTTCGGATTTCTGTATCCGACCACTCTTAACTTTCTTGCTAGCTAACATACTTACTCTTGAAGGAGTTACAACACACAGCTCGAACCCTAAAGGTTTGAGTTCCAAACAAGCTTGTCTAACAAATGAATCAGATGCAAATGAGTGGGTCGAGCCCGAATCAAACAACACAAATGTATAGTGATTTAAGACAAGCATCGTACCTGCAATTGCGACGTTAGTCTGCTCCGCCTCCTGGCAAGTCGTAGCAAATACTCGGCCCTGCTGCTGAGCCGGCCTGGCAACTGCTCTGTCCTGAGGGTAAAATCTGGCCAAGTGCCCTTCCTTGCCACACTTGTAACAAGCTCGGAGCGAAGCTCCACAAACTCCAAAATGTGACTTGCCACATCTGTTATACTGGGGTGACTGCCTGACTGCGCCCTGCTGGCGGTCCTGCTGTCGATGCTGAGGTCGACGCTGATCTCTGCCCCAAAATTGGCCCTGGTGGCGCTGCTGCTAACCGTCTGAACGGGAACCACTAGAAGACTCAAACTTCTGCTTCTGACCAGAATATGACTGAACAGTCTGAACAGGTGCATCAGAGGCTCGCACCAGCAGGGGACTTAGCATTATAAGTGGTGGCCAAAGCTACAACCCTGGCATATGACTCGAGAGCGAGTGCTCGAACATCTTGAGCAACCTCCTTTCTTAGTCTGCCAACAAAATTTTTAACCTTAATCTCCACTGTGGCTATCAACTCAGGAGCTAAGTAACTGTACTCAGAAAACTTCTTCTCATATACAGCTATGGAGTCAGTCCCCTACTTCAGGTTTGAGAAAGCCTTTGCCATTTCCTGTTGGGTCTCATCACTGATGTACTTGGCTCTAAACTCAGTTCTAAAGAACTTCCAGGTGGCTGATGTGTCAGTCAGCACATGGGCGGCACACCTCGCCCTCTGGACATCCGGACAGCTCATAACCCAGAAGATATACTTCATCCTGGCCAACCACTTGGCTGCTACCAGCGAGTTCTCAAAATCAATAATCTCGCTGGGATTCCACTTACAGAAGTCCTTGAGCCACCTGCTGTACCTGCCGTACTCGGCAGCTCCATCAACATCATCTACCTCAACAATAGGTTTTTGCACAACTTGAGGGTTCACTTGGGCTGGGGCAGCTGGAGGTGCCTGCTGAATCAACTGTGTCATCTGGGCTATTTGTGCCTGAGACTCCTCTCTCTACGCTGCAAGCTGTGCCTGTGTCTCAGCTCTCTGTTGAGCCAACAAACTGATCATCATCTCTTTCATGGCCGAAGCAAACTCTGCTCTAGGAGTCTCTCTCTATGGTAAGGTAGTCTCTACCCCCTCTCTGGGTAAATCCACAGCTGAGGCCAATGGTGGCCTACGGGTCGGATCAACCCTAGACGTCGTCTCATCAATCTCTCTGTTAGCAGTACCTGACATCCCTGCTCCACTGCGTGTAACTGGCATACTGGCGATCTACACGGAAACTATAAAGGGTTAGTCCACTCTCGGACTCCCACTGCCAACACGGGTAACACATGTATACTAGATGTAGTACTGTAAAAACCCTTAAACAAAAGAACTTTTGACATACCTGATGGTCGTTGGAGTGCTAATGATCATAGGGACAAACGACCTAACTCAGTAGGTCAGTCTACAGAATCTATGACTCTGAGCTGTGATACCAACTGTAAGAACCTGACTAAAAAATGGTCATAAAACCGGTTCTTACTCAACATGCATGGTTCAATACATTCAAAATTAAAACTTAAAGACAACTGTAAGTTAAACAAATGCCAATTTATTCAAACAGAACCGTTCACAAATAAAATATAGTTAAGCCTCTGGCCAGAGTTATTCAAATAGCTTAAAAACATGAAATTCTTTATAAATGAAACAATTCTGCATGGTGATTAAAGACAACAAATAAATTTTGACAGCGGACGCCCATGATCAATGTAGTTCTTCCTCTAGCCGTCTCAGTGCTGTCCCAAGTTACTTGGTGGAAAAACCATAGAAAATAAGGATGAGTACAAAGGCACTCAGTAAGAATCCTCAACCTGGGTACAGTATGAAACAACATATCATCTGGCATCCAAGTATACATGTAAACAGTTACCAACACAGAAAACCCTCGAATGAGTTGTCACTACAACCCCTGAAACATCGAAAGCCTCTTACTTCCGGCCTAATGATCAGCTTAAAAATTGATCCCAACAGATAACCTCGAAGGTCTCAAACCCTCAGCCAAATGATCAACTCAAAAGCTGATCCCAAATAGATATCCTCGAAGGTCTCATACCCTCTGCCAAATGAACAACTCAAAAGCTGATCCCAAATAGATATCCTCGAAGGTCTCATACCCTCAGCCAAAAGATCAATTCAAAAGTTGATCCTGATCAGCTCTCCAAACTGGTCTTAGGACATCTGGGAGAGTACCCAGTGTTCGGCTATAACTCGAAAAAGGAAAGATGTACTCATGAACATTAGCCCGAGGGAGCTCTCCTCCCGACGCCTAACGAGTGTGCGCGCACACCGTATACTACTACAAACCGCATAAATGTGGGGGCCTAAGGACAAACTACGTAGGTCCAGGTACGCATGCCTAAAGACTTGGAAGCGGTGTCACTGATCTACAGTAGTGCGAGGCTCTCGACACTAAACTGTAGCAGCCTGAATACCACCGACGCCTGAAGCTAAGAACCGGCCAAGGTAGGCTTGTACCATTGGCTGGGTTCTGCTCTAGCAGGCTACAGACTAGGCTTATGCCGGTGTGGTAGCTACTCTACACCTAGCTACCGGGGGTAAGGAATCTGTCCTCACAGCCCGACCGGTTGGGACACATACGTTGGTCTACTCTCAACCTATGGATGATGACATCCTAACAAGTTCTATCTAAGATCATTCAACCCTGTTTCCTAACAATCAAACATGCTCAACAACATATAACACTAGCATGGTACTACGAGCTTAAACAGGAAATCAAAGCATGCTGAAAGAACAAACCTAGCATGGCACTAACATGTGAAAATAGAATCAATATATGCTAGCAAAAAAAATAACATACAATCATATCCACTAACATGCTCGTAAACAGTAAACATGCAAAAGAATACAATCAATGAATATTTCACAGGGCCCTCACAACCCTGGTAAGAAATCCTTACTTGGAAAATAAGTAGAAAATACAACAGATAACAGTGCTCCTTGAGCTGCAGAACCAACACGAAACAACCTAGGTAAATGATCGTAACAACAAGCACAAAATACTAATCAGCAGTTATCTAAATGAAACCAGGTAACTAAAAGCACAAAGCTCAGAAAGCTACCTAAAAATTGAAGAAGACAGGCTCGGTAACAAAGTCTCGGCGAAGGCGAAGGCAAAGCTCTCAGCAATGCGGGCGGCTCGACTGCGGCGAAGTGTAAGGCTCGACGAAATAGATGAGGAAGCGTGAATCAACGTGGATAAGCGTCTCGCTGTGGCGAAGAGCTCGCTGGGGCGAAACTCCGAAGCGAAGACAGCACAAAAGATCTACTCGGACAAGCGATCGGGCGAGGTCTCGGCATTGTGCATTCGTGGACTCGACTGGAAAATAAACAGGGGGACAGATCTTGACATCAGGCCACAAAAAAACCAACGGAGAACGAGAAGGGTTAGGGTAAAACGTACCTGAGGCGATCACAACCGAAAAGCTGCAAATCGCCTGGCTGTTTGCAAGGGTAAAGGTGACAGTGAAGATGTGCGAGACTGGGCACGAAAATGCAGCACAGTGCGGACAACGATGCGAACGACGAGGAACTGAGCGGCAACGCAGAATTGTGGCTGCGTAAGGGCGAAGGCGTGCGTGCGAATTGGTGATTTGAGCGGAACAGCGAAGGATCTCAGTAACTATAGGCTTCAGCGAAAGGAGCTTGGGCGAAGCAGCTTGGTGAAGGGTTGGTGATTTGGGTGCTCTCGGCAGAGAGGAGTGGGAGAGATTTGTGAAGGTGGGATCGCAAATAAGGAAGGCAAATGCAGCTAGGGTTTTGGATTTAGAGGAAGATGGGGGTTTAAATAGAGTTTTCCAAGCAACCCGGCTTCAAGTCCTAGCGGGACACCTTTTTCTTTCTTTTTCTCTTTTAACCCAATAGAATATCCAAACTCCTCAAATAGCCACACTAGCCCTAGGAAACCTGAGACCGAAGGAAAAACCCAAACTCAGTAATTAACAGAAACAGCCTTGAAATCTTGGTTAATTATGAAACTACCCTTGAAGGTAAAATTACCAAAATGCCTCTAAAGGCTCAAATTGCCTAACGGCCCAACCGAACAACCGAAATAGCAACCGAACATACCTGGGGAACTGGAATGGAAAACTAGGTCGTTATAATTGCCTTGGGTTTATGCATGTTTCGATGTTATTGTTCCATCTATGTTTAACTGTATACGTGCCGCAATGATTATATGTTCGGTTTCTCTATTTTTGTCGCTTAGTGGAGCAACTAGCTCACCCCTGCTAGAACTCGGGTTGACTCTTACATCCGACCAAGGGGTCAGATCTCATCCACGTGTCACATTGTGTGTGGAACAACGAGTTTCTTGGTTGTTGAGTGCACGTTGCAGGTTGTACCAACCCTCGGGTGGGGCGGTTGCACTTGCCTAGGCTAGGCTAAATCTCGTGTGATTCTAGTGCTAGTTATATCTCTTTATTATACTCGTGAAACCCCATATGCCTTGTACATGGTTTCACTTATTTTTCTGTTGAAGTACGTAGGAAGGGAAGCCACTCATGACTCGTTTAACCCCGACACCTACTATAACGACCCAGTACGTAGGAAGGAAAGTAGTCATGACTCGCTTGATCCCAACACCTATTAGAAGAGGCCACTAGGACAGATGATGGAGTGGAAGGATGCATGTCGGTGAGCCTGCATGCATTATTGGATGTTGTCTGTAGGCAGGTCGGTCTACGCATGCTGGGGTTAGCAGATGGTGCTCCTAGCTCGAGGTTTAGGGACCCTGCAGTTTCTCTCACTCGTGGTTTTCCCTGACAGGGTCAGATGATTTTATTGGCATTCGAGTATACCCTTGCTGACACGACTTGTGTGTTATTGTCTTAACTCGAGGTTTAGGGATTCTTTATGTTTCCCTCACTCGTGATGAGTCCTTAACAGATGGTGAGGCTACCAAGGTACATTTGTGTATATCTCTACAGACGCAGTATGGGACGTGTCCTGACCCAAGGTTTAGGGATCCTATGTGGTTCCCCCACTCGTGGTCCTTTTTTATAGGGTCGGGTGACTTCATCGGTATTCATGTTGCCCGTTCTGATAAGCTATTAGAGTGGTGCAGTAGAAGCGTGACTGGTCCCTGACAGTGGTCAGGCTACCCCGAGACGTTTGTGTATGTTTCCATGGTTGCAGTTTGGTGGGTCCCCGGCATAGGTCAGGCTATCCTGAGACAGTTGTGTATGTCTCCACAAGCACATCGTGGTGGGTCCCTAATAGGTCAGGCTACCCGAGGCATTTATGTATGTCATCGCTGATGCAGTTTGGTGGGTCCCTGACATTGGTTCGGCTACCCCGAGACAGTTGTGTATGTGTTCGCGAGTACATCATGGTGGGTCTTGATAGGTCAGGCTACCCTAGGCATTTGTGTATGTCACAATTGATGCAGTTTGGTAGGTCCCTGACATGGTCAGGCTACCCCGAGATACTTGTGTATGTCTCTACGAACACGGTATGGGACGTGTCCCGACCCGAGATTTAGGGAACTTATGTGTTTCCCTCACTAGTGGCCCTCTCTTGACAATGGTTAAATGATTGCTCGACATTTTGCTATATCTCTACTCATGGCTTCCACGCCATCGTTTGACATTGTTTGCTCGTGGCTGGCTCGGGGGTCGAGCACTCATGTGCGAGGCACGAAGCTTCAGTTGTCGTATCTTCTAACTTATTTCTGTTTGCATGCTTAACCCCATCGTGGGGCTCCTTACTGGGTATATTTCGATATACTCATCCCTTATATTTTCAGGTACTGATCCATTTCGAGGTGGCTAGGTTGGGAGCTGCACCCATCATGGACACAGTGTCGACTACTCCTTTTTGCATTATTTTTACCTTGTGTCAAAATTTATGTTTTAAACTCTGTTGAATTGTATTTGTTTTGAACTATCGGGATCTCGAACCCTATTTTTTGTACGTTTTTTAACTATTAACTGTGTTTCGTGATTTTACGAGTTTTTTTGTTGGAAATTGCATGTGATTATTAAATTGATTTTGTGGACTTTAAATGCATGCACCCGTAACACCCCATTAGTGTATTTTAAAAAGTCGGGTCATTACAAATTGATTCAGATTCCTTCATGTGTAGTGATTCATAATCATCTCTTAATTTTTGAAGATAGATCTTCTTTACACGATCTACTCCTTTGTACGTATTCTCCAAAATTTCCATGTTTGCGTCGCACTAGTTGCTCAAGAAATCTTCTCAAAATTTGTATCATCAATTGCTTAATGAATAATGGTGAGCATCTTTTGATCTTTCTTTCTAGTACTTTGCAAAGTTTCTCTTTACGCTTGATTTAAAGTTACATCATTTTCAGGCTCGTCATAGCCTCTATCAACAATTTCCTAAACATCTTGTGAACCAAGTAGAGCTTTCATTCAGATACATCAACTACTATAATTTTTCGTCGTTGGACGAGGAACTTGGAAAGGAACCATATTGTTGCTTCTCCATTTGCAAAAAAACAATTCTTTTATTTCAAACTCAAACTCTGATACCACTTTGTTGGAAGCGTGTTATAAGTATAAAGAACCAAACAAGGGAAATAATTCACTTGTATTGAAGAACTTTTCTTGAAAAGCTACAAACTTGATTCACATTTTTTCTCTCAAGCTTACTTCACTTTTATTGATGCTTTTTGCTTAATATTTCAACTCATACTAAAACGTCATATTTATAGAATTCCATGGAACAATCTAGATCTATAACTTACATCTAGATCTAACTCACATTCTAACTTAATGTTTTGAATAACTCACTAACTTTATTACATTCATAACTCTCTCGAAGTTAAATTGCAAAACTTTCTCAATAAACTCTAACTCATGAATTTTGCTAACGAAATTGTAAAACATGTTTAATTTTCAACATGAGTGAGTTCTATTGGGTTAAGTTCTAAGCCTGGCTAGAGTGCTTTATTTAAAATTTTGCCTTTAAAGAATTTGTTAGGAGGACTAAAGTTTGCTTGGAGCCTCGTTGGGATTCTATAGAATAAAAGATGAAGTTGAAGCTTTGATTTATGATGAGAAGTTTAAAAGAATGGACCAATGAATCAAATACACGAAATTTCTTACTTGACTTTCTTCTCATGATGTACCGTAGTAGAAACTAAACTCTATTGTGCATATTTAGGTTGAGTCATTTCTCGGACGAGCAAAAGTTCAAAATTTGAGGTTTGATAACACTCATTTATGAATTTATTTAGGTCATTTATTAAAACATTTCTAGCCATATTGAATCCTAAATTGTTACACTTTGATGTCTAAAGAAACTTAGAAGTAGAGAATTTAGTAAAAATTGCATTGCATGAGGATTTAAAGGTCTTAAATTGATACGTAGCTAGTTTTCTAGTTTTTTTTTTTTTTTTTTTTTTTGAGTAATTTGATCATTAAAAACTTAAAATGGTTGAACTTAGGGGATTTTGGTTCAAACTAATGATTGTGATATTTTGTAGGTTAAACCAACAAAATGCCTCAGCTTTGATTCATGTCATTTGGAGAAAGATAGAGCCAGGAAATAGAAAAGGCTTTGTATAAAAAGATATCAGAAGGTTAATGGCATAGATCATTTCGACCACAAAATTCTAGAAAAATAATGTTGAAGCATTGCATGTTAGTAGTAGACAATCCAGAAAAAAAACATAATTCGAGCATGTGTGAATTCATGTAGAGCTCATTCAAATGAGTTGACACCCCTTAAACACGTGTTAAAAGACATTGTTTGGGCATGAAAATATATGTCCTTTATCTTTTAATCTTGGTCGTTAATCTATATCACAGAGCTTTAAGTGGGCCATGAATGAGAAGAAAACCCTAGCAACTTTCACACTTTTTCCCATACTTATTTTTCATCTTTTATTTCTTTTGTCTTTCCTTTTATTGTCTTTGCAACCGATATCAACTATCCTTATCCATTTCTCTTAGATTTTCCTTATTCATACTTTCTTTTCATTGAGAATTAAAATTCGTAATTTATTGATAATGAGTTATCTTTATCTCCAAGGGATAGCCATGTTGATTAACATTGGGGCTCTCAAATCAAAGGCTTCTTTTGGAGGTTTCTTTTTCTTTCAATTTTCTGTTTTGCATTAGGGGTGGTACAAAAAATCAAAAAACTGAAAAATTAAACCGAACCGAATCAATTCAATCAAATGGATCGAATCGATTTTTAGCACAAAATTGGACATATCAATTTGTAATTTGAAAAAACCAAAAATATTATATCGGTTGTGGTTTTCGTTTTAAAAAACCAATAAAAAATGAACCAAAAGTCATAAAGTCATCCTCCATTATTTAGAAAATTTAAGTCTGGAAGATTTATTTAATTCACTCCCTTTTCAAGTAAAAAATCATCCATAAATAATTTTCAATAAATTCAAAAATACTTCCGACATTTAAAAAAAGTGTTTTTTATGAGAATGTTGTTTTTTATATATTAAAAAAAAAAATTGGACATTAGATTGGATCCAAAATCGAACAGAACCAATTGAAAACTGAACCAATGGTTCTATACTTTATTGGACATTGGGTCAGATCTAATTTTTGAAAATCAAAGTTATTGGTTCGATTGTCAGTTTGATACAAAACGGACAAAAACCGAATCGAAATCATCCATAGTTCACACATTATAAAACTCCAAACTTTTGATTATACATGATGAAAACTTAATGGGTTGACCATACAAGTTTGGACCCACGCCACATGGCAAACATAGAGAGGACAAGTTTGATGACTTGGCAGTATTAGATTGGTCCAATGACACAAAATCAAGAGACAAAAAAAAACAAAACAAAAATGAGAAATGAGAAAACCCAAAAGAAAAAAGAAAAAAAAAAAAAAAAAAACTTAGATTTTCATTTTGCA
Source organism: Sechiopsis laciniata (assembly GCA_037833695.1). Taxonomy (NCBI): domain Eukaryota; kingdom Viridiplantae; phylum Streptophyta; class Magnoliopsida; order Cucurbitales; family Cucurbitaceae; genus Sechiopsis; species Sechiopsis laciniata. Next base: position 18,150,050 of record JBBMKA010000026.1, read on the forward strand.
GTGGAAGACGAAGCACAAACCGTCCGCCATGACTGCTCGCAAGAGACCTTCAACAAACCCATCAGTAAAAGAACAATTTCCCAAAGAAATTGACAAAACCCATCTAAACAAATCCCCAAAAACCGATGAAGATCCGCCCATTTCGCCACCAAAATCAGGTTTTATCTTCAAGCTCATTCTCTTCTTCTCGTTTCCGTACCTTTACCTTATCTTCTATCACTACAAGATCGATCTTCAGCTTAGAAGATCGATTCTCATCAATGCCGGACTCAGTCTCGCTGGGTTTTTCGTCACTCTGCGGATGATACCCGTGGCTTCCAGATACGTTATTAGGCGCAATTTATTTGGCTTTGATATCAATAAGCGGGGTACACCTCAAGGCGCTGTCAAAGTGTAAGTGATTTCAATTGGAAACCGTAAAACTCTTGTTAGGTTTAGTCATTTTATTTGGTTTGATTCACTTTCTGGGTGAGCTCTCGTTTTGATTTTTGGTATTGATTTTTGGCATTTTCTGTGAATTCTGGCGTGAAATTTTAGTTAATTTAGGTTTTGGGAATTTTTAGGGCTTCAACTTTCTGATTTTCAAGGCCAAGTAGACTAAATTTGAAGTTATGATCAATAAATTAAACAGTTTGATGGACTAGGTTACTATGTTACTAGCTTCATGAGTGCTTTTAATTGGCTCATTGAAGTTTGTTGTCTCTTCTGAATGTAGTTTTAGTTGGTTTAACCTTGTTGTTTTGGTGTCATGAGTTTGAATACCCACCCCAATTGTTGGTTGCCTTTTAGGAAGGTCGTTGGATAGAAAAGTGAAGTCAACGAAAATAGATCATTGCTATAGAAAGACCAGTCATTTGTTCTCTTCAGTCTTTTGGTGTGTTCTCATGTATATCTTTGTTATCTCAATTGCTTTCCTCTTCCTATTCCTCTCCAGAAGTTTTGATCTATGATTCTATGGTATTTTGCCCAAATAGTCTATTGAAATAAGTGTCTGAGTTATGGACCACATTCTTGAAATGTTATTTTGCCAAGAAGATTGAGACATTTCTTGGATTTTTTGCATTTAGCTTTTTTAGAAAGGTTTTGGGATTAAATGGAGATCTTGGATGCTTAGCTTTGTGGGTGAATGGAAAGCCCAAAGGTAGATTCAAGGACACTAAAGGCCTTAGGCAGGGAGATCCTCTCTCTCCTTTCTTGTGGAATGTAGACAGGGATCGTTAAAGGTTTTCAAGTCGGTATCGAGAACATTTTGATTTTGGATCTTTAGTTTGCAAACAAAACCTTATTGTTATGTTCGATGGAGGAGGATTCTTTCAAATGTCTAAATAACCTTTGAGCCTTTTGTGAGTCCATCTTAGGTTGAATAGGAGTTAAAGTCAGATCATTGGCATAAACGATAAAGAGGATAAGTTGATTACTTAGGCTGCCTCGATGGGGGTTTGAGATGGGTGTCCGCCCAGTTGCTTATTTGGGCCACTCTTCGTCTCGTTCATCGTTATGCTTGGAGCCTCCAGTGAATAAGGTGAAGAAGAGATTGTCGACTTGGAAAAGAAGTTTTTTTCCAAATGGGGTAGTTTGACCTTGTTCCAGTCAGTTTTAAATTTTAAGTGGTATTTCGACATATTATGTCTCTCTTTCAGAATTCTGTGGGGGTTTGTAACTCGTTGGAGAAGATCATGATAGATTGTTTTTGGAAAGGAGCTGGCGTCAGTAGTTATAGCCATGTGGTTAGGTGGGAGGAGGGTCGAAAAGTTTGGATTTGGGGGTTTTGGGTATTGAAAATTTGAGATCTTGTAACATGGTAAATTTGGGGGTCAAAAAGTTTAGCTAAATGGTCGCAGAGGTATTACCAAGATCCTAACGCCTTGTGGCATAAGTTAGTTATGAGCAAGTATGGCTTTTTTCCCTTTGGTAAAACTTTGCGCGAGGGTCAAGCATTTTTCAGGAATCTTTGGAAAGGAAATATTGGTGAGTACCTTTCTTTTCCTACTTTTTGACTTCTAGAGTGGGGGATGGGGTCTCTGCCTTATTTTTCTCACTTTGTATTGGTTATCGCAAAACTTTGTTTGCTCCATGAGGTGATATTTATGTCGGGTCTTAGCTCAACTTCTTGGTTGGGTATTGAGCGGTTTTTAAATGATAGGTAGGCATCTGAGGTCATAGATCTCTTGGCTTTGGTCGGCAGTGTCCAGAGTGTGTCGATGTCCATCTTTGTGCTCCCATCCCTTTCGTTGGCTTTTTTTGTAAATCCTTCTTTGAATGTATTGTTCACCTCCTTCTTGCATCATGCAGGGAGGGAAAATTTTAGTTTCTCTCGATCTGGAAGTTAAGAATCCCAAAGAAGGTAAAACTCTTATCAAGCTGGTTTTACATGGTAGGCTAAATAATTTGGAGAGTGTGACATGGAAGATGCCCAATTTGATGGGATCGTGGTGTTGTGTTTTTTGCAAGAGGAGCGTTGAGGACTCAGATCATGTTCTTTGGCAGTGTGATTTTGCTAAATCGTTTTGGAATAGTTTGTTTTCAAACTTTCATTTTTCTTTTGCTAGACCTTGAGATTGTTACGATATCAGTATGGTCATTGAATGTTTAGGCCATAACCCATTCCTGAGAATAGAAAATTTTTATGGCAGGTTGGATTTTGTACTATAGTATGTTGTGGGCAGGGGAGAGAAACAATAGAATCTTTCAAGGGAGAGAAAGATCTCTTGAGGATATTTGGTCCCTAATCTTTATGCCTCGGTTACTCGCCTGTTTAGTGATTATTCTTAAGTCATATTTAGCTGAATTGGAAGCGATTTTGGTAGGCTCCTTCCTCTTTTTGTGGGATCTGTTTTGTTCTTCCTTGTTTCTTTCATTTTCATCTCAATGAAAGTATGAATGTTTATAAAAATAAAAATAATTCTTTTGATACTCCTCTATTTTGGGTATGTAGACAGTATATTGTCATTGCAAACTGGTTACTCATTTAAAAAATATTATGAATGATACTTAGAGATATATACTCAAGCAGTTATTGAGTTCATGTTACTAATAAGTAATAATAACAGCATTGTTGCATTTCTTGTGGCATCTATAAATGAGGAGGAAAATAAGAAGCTAATTTTATTTTGTACTTTTGGATATTTACTTTTATTAAGAATCTATTGGTAACTCATGGTGAAACTTTCTGTTATCATTGTTGGAATAAATTTTAATGTAATTGTTAATTAAGAAATTAGCGAGTAAACAGTTAAGGAATTAATGGGTTGTCAATGTAGGAGACTAATTAAGGAATTTGTAGATTCTTTGATTTAGTAATTAGTGGGAAATATTTATAGAAAGAACTTGGAGACCAAGTTTGTAATAGGTTATAAATAGAGTGTTCCTTCATAACAAATTGTAGAGACAAATGTAGAGCGAAAGAGAGTGAAGAGAGAAAAAAGTCATGTAGAGAGTTGTAGAGAAAGTAGTTGAGAAATAAAGGAAAAGTATTTTTTAGAGAAATATTTGTGTTTATTGTTTTGTTATTCGCATCTAGATTTTAATAAATTGGTATCAGAGCCGATGGCGAACGTGGGTCAAATGCCACTGCCACAATTGACGAAGGTGAATTACGAGAATTGGAGCATCCAGATAAAAGCGCTTCTTGGATCTCATGTGCATGGGAAGTGGTCGAAAAAGGCTTTATAGAACCAAAGGATACCGCGGATTATGCGGTGGCTCAAACTAAAGCATTGAAAGAGACGCGTTCGAAGGATAAAACAGCATTGTACATGTTGTTCCATGGAGTTGACGAATCAGACTTTGAGAAGATTGCGAGTGCAACTACTTCAAAAGAAGCGTGAGACACTTTAGAGAAAGTGTTCAAAGGAGCCGACCGAGTGAAGCAAGTGTGTCTCCAGACTATTCGCGGCAAGTTGGAGAGCATAAAGATGGAGTCAGAAAGTGTATCCGACTACATCACGCGTGTGCAAATGGTGGTGAATCAACTCAATCGCAATGGCAAAAAGCTAACGGATGCGCGAGTTGTGGAAAAGATTTTAAGATCGTTGACGGAAAATTTCGAGAATGTGGTGTGCACGATAGAAGGAGTCAAAGGACCTTGTGATGCTCACTGTTGATGAGCTTGCTGGTTCTCTTGAGGCACACGAGCAATGCAAGAACAAGAAGAAAGAGGAAATGTTAGAGAAAACGTTTCAAACCAAGGCGTCAATCGAAGATGAAGAGGTACTCTATTCTAAACAATTTCAAAGAGGTTGTGGCCGTGGAGGTCGTGGATATGGTCGCAGTAGTCAAAGCGACAGTTATGATGCAGAGAAGGGACATACGAGTCAAGCAAATTGGCGTGGAAGAGAACGCGGTCCAGGAAGAGGCAGTAGATCGAATCAGTCGAATATTGAATTCTACAAGTGTCACAAGTATGGTCACTATGCGAGTGATTGTTATTTCGAAAAATTCTATAATTGCGGTGAAGAAGGGCATTTTTCGAGACATTGTTGTGCGGATAAAAGGGTTGAAGAAACAAGCAATTTAGCAATAGAAAACAATGCAAATGAAGGTGTTCTTTTGATGGCGCATAAAGAAGTAAGTGACAATAATGATACTGTGTGGTATCTCGACTCAGGGGCAAGCAACCATATGTGTGGACACGAGCATCTGTTGCGAAAAATTGAAGATGGTCATGTTTCTTTTGGGGATGCGTCAAAAGTAAAGGTAAAAGGCAAAGGTATGATTTCTTTTGTGCAGAAGGATGACTTGATAGGGTCAATCCAGGATGTTTACTATGTACCAAATCTCAAAACAAATATTTTAAGTGTAGGGCAACTCACAGAGAAGGGTTACTCTGTATTTTGAAGATCGGTAGTTGCATTTGAGGGACAAGAAAGAACGTTTAGTCGCTCAAGTAGAGATGAGAAGAAATCGCATGTATAGACTAAATTTGAGAAAAGTGCGAGAAAGATGTTTGCGAGTCGATGTAGAAGATAAAGCAACGTTGTGGCAACTTCGTTTTGGTCATCTACATCATGGTGGACTAAAAGAGTTAGCGAAGAAGAATATGGTGCATGGGGTACCAGAGATGGACTATGATGGAAAGTTTTGTGAAGAATGTGTGCTCACCAAGCATGCGAGAACCTCGTTTCAGAAGAAAGCAGAATATCGAGCGAAGCAACCACTCGAGATGATTCATACGGATATATGCAGACAAATTACCCCCGCATTGTTCAGCGGTAAAAGGTACTTCATTACTTTTATTGATGATTTTTCACGAAAAACTTAGGTTTATTTTTTGAAAGAAAAATCAGAGGCATTTGAGGCGTTTAGAAGATTCAAAGTGAGGGTGGAAAAGGAAACTGGTAGACGGATCAAAGTTGTGCATTCTGACAGAGGTGGAGAATATACTTCGACGGTGTTTAGGAAGTATTGCGAGGAGCAAGACATAAGACGATTTCTAACTGCACCATACACTCCTCAACAGAATGGTGTGGCCGAGAGGAAAAATAGAACCATTCTTGATATGGTTAGAGCAATGCTGAAGAGTAAAAGTATACCTAAGGAATTTTAGGCGGAAGCAGTGCAGTGCGCAGTCTATGTGCAAAATCGGTGTCCACATGCGAAGCTAGATGATAAAACACCGCAAGAGGCATCGAGCGGACGAAAGCCGACAGTTTCGCATCTTAGAGTGTTTGGTAGTGTGGCTTATGCACACGTACCTGATCAGTGAAGAACGAAGCTCGAAGACAAGAGCAAGAAGCATGTGTTTATTGGCTATGATGAGAAAACAAAAGGGTACAAGCTGCTTGACCCAATTAGCTAGAAAGTGTTGGTGAGTCGCGATGTGCAAGTAAATGAAAAAAGCGAATGGGACTAGAACAATTCGATGGAATTCAGCATTGAAATTGGAGAATTACCAGTCGTTGCATCGAGTATGCCAAGAGAGCCTGAAATAATTGAAGAATGCAGAGTTTGCAAGAATTATACGATGCAACAAATGAGGTGCATCTTGTGTGTCTTTTGGCAGATGCAGAAAGTATTAGTTTTGAGGAAGCAGTGCGAGACAAGAAGTGGCAAACCGCAATAGGTGAAGAGATTAATACGATAGAGCGCAATGATACATGGAAGCTGACAAAATTGTCGAATGCAAGTCAGCTGATTAGTGTGAAGTGGGTATTCAAGAAGAAAATGAATGCACAAAGGAAGATAGAGCGATACAAGGCGAGACTTGTTGCGAAGGGATACAAGCAGAAAGTGGGAATCGACTATGATGAAGTTTTTGCTCCAGTTGCGAGAATGGAGACAATTCGATTGTTAATTTCACAAGCAGCACAATTTAGATGGCCGATTTATTAGATGGATGTGAAGACAACATTCTTGAACGCTGTGCTTGAAGAAGAAGTGTATATTGAGCAACCACCTGGATATGTGAAAATTAGAGAAGAGAAGAAGGTGCTAAAATTGAAGAAAGCATTTTACGGGTTGAAGAAAGCACTACGGGCGTGGAATACTTGCATTGATACGTATTTCAAAGAGAACGGATACAAGCAGTGTCCTTACGAGCATGCGCTTTACACAAACCAGAGTGGAGGTAATGCGATATTTGTTGCCCTTTATGTTGATAATTTGATTTTTATGGGTAATAGTAATGCAATGATAGAAGAGTTTAAGAGCACGATGATACGAGAGTTTGAGATGACAAACTTGGGCTTGTTGAAGTATTTCCTCGGTTTAGAGGTTAAATAAGAAGAGACGGGAATCTTGGTATCGTAAAAGCAGTATGCGAAAGAGATTTTGAAACAGTTCAAGATGAAAAATTGCAATCTGGTTGCAATACTAATGGAACCAGGTATGAAACTTTCGAAGTTTGATGGATGAGAATGTGTAGATGCGAGCAAATATCAAAGTTTGGTGGGAAGCCTTCGCTATCTCACATGCACAAGGCCAGACATCGCATTGAGTGTTGGCAAGGTTAGTCGGTTCGTGGAGGAGCCAGATTGTACGCATTGGAAAGCATTAAAGCAAATTTTGCGATACATCCAAGGAACAGTGTCACTTGGGATGTTTTATTCGAGAGAGGAAGAGTACAAGTTGAGTGGATACTCCGACAGCGATTGGTGCGGAGACATAGACGGTCAGAATAGCACTTCGGGATACACATTCTTTATGGGCAACACAGCATTAACTTGGCTGTCAAAGAAATAATCGATCGTGACGCTTTCAACATACGAAGCTGAATATGTTGCAGTTTTTTGGTGCGTTTGTCATGCGATATGGCTGAAAAATTTGTTGAGCAAGATGGAGTTAAAGCAACTTGGTGCGACAGTGATTTAAGTAGACAACAGATTAGCAATTGAGTTAGCAAAGAATCCAGTAAATCATGAAAAGAGAAAACATATTGATGTTCGTTTTCATTTTATCCAAGATCATGTGAAGAAAGGAAGCGTGGAATTGAAGCATGTAGCGAATCAAGATCAAGTTGCGGATATTTTCACAAAGCCATTGCCGAAAGTATTATTCGAGAAATTCAAGAAGATGATTGGCATGGCAGATGGCAGAAGCATTTAAGTTTATGGAGGAGTTTTGTTAGAATAAACTTTAATGTAATTGTTAATTAAGGAATTAGTGGATAGACAATTAAGGAATTAATGGATTGTCAATTTAGGAGACTAATTAAGGAATTAGTAGATTCTTGATTTAGCAATTTGTGAGAAATATTTATGGAAAGAACTTGGAGACCAAGTTTGTAATAGGCTATAAATAGAGTGTTCATTCATTGTGAATTGCAGAGACCAATGTAAATCGAAAGAGAGTGAAGAGAGAAAAAAGTCATGTAGAGAGTTGTAGAGAAAGTAATTGAGAAATAAAGGAAAAGTATTTTTTAGAGAAATATTTGTGTTTATTGTTTTGTTATTCGCATCTAGATTTTAACAATCATGCATCTAGATTTGCTAACTTTAAACTGCATATACTGCATATACCTTTTGGTGCACTTTCTGATACTTCAATGTGTTTTGCAGGCCTGAGTCACTGGGAATTGTTGTGGGGATTTCCTTCTTAGTCGTGGCAATTGTTTTTCAGTATTTTAACTTCACATCAGATTCAAATGTGAGCACCAATCTTATAGAAGTTTCACAATTTGAATATGGATTGGCAGATTAAAAAACTGTTCGCCATGTCATTGGTGCTGGGCAGCTCATTTCGATTGTTTCATGGCCATGAATTAACTCCTTCCTATTGAAGTAGATTTCTGATTGAATAAATTCTTTTTTTTTTCTTCTTTTTTTATTGGTAAGATTGTTATAGTGATTATTCTATTGTTCTTCGTATTTTGGGGGTAAGGAGATCTTGATCATAGAAGCCATAGCTATCTACTGCTCAACTTAATTAAGCAATTTCATAAGTTTTGTCAAATTTTATACATGTTTCAAATATTTAATTGTTAATAATGTTACAATGCAGTGGCTTGTTGAGTACAATGCAGCCTTGGCATCTATTTGCTTTATGACATTGCTTGGTTTTGTAGATGATGTTCTTGATGTCCCATGGAGAGTGTGAGTTTTTTTTCTAATCAGTCTACTCTTTCAACTGTTCTTTCCATTTCAAATAATGACCCTCTAGCATGCTGCTGAAGTAATTCTAAAATTTTAATTCTGACATTCTTTTATTTGTTGTAAAGAGCAGGAAACTGCTATTGCCATCGGTTGCTGCTCTTCCCTTGTTAATGGCTTATGCTGGACACACAACTATTATAATCCCAAAGCCTTTGATTCCATTCCTTGGAATGGAAATTTTAGATCTTGGTAAGATATCAGACAAAATATTTTTATGTTAGGAATGGAATGGGTGAGCACATGAGTATGTCCATTGCCCAGTTCCTTGCAGTGATTGCTGATTGGTCATTAAAGGAAAAGGGATTCTCAAACAACGAGTAGTTGTATTATTGAAAACTCAAAATATGCCCCTTAAGCGGTGTCGTTCAATATTGTTCCAATTTCACAAGTTCTTAAATCTTCTAAAATTCAGTTATGCCTGTTTGATGGCTCTCTTGTGCTCTTCAGTCTTCTGTCCCTTGAGTTTTGCACATTTCTCCCTCGAGTCAAAGATAAATAGGATTTCTCTTGTACCGAAATCATGAAGCCTTTCAAGATAAAGAGAAGGTTTCTGAATGAGATTTGGTTAACATTGTAGAAAGAGAATCCCTTAACTGGGTTCTTAATCCTCCCTTAACTTAGAATTCTTTTCACCTAGATACAGCCTACAGGCTTCATTGAAAGTGTGTGCTGCTGTAAAAGCTTGTTTCCCTTGTTTTAGTTGGTCATGTGAAAAAATTTCTACCTCAATTTCATTTATTAGAATGAGAACAGACCATGAAATAATGTTCGTAGGCCTTTTTGTACTCTTTAATTATTCTCCATGAAAGCTCTTTTATTTATACTTCATTATTATTATTGATTAAAAAGGTGTGAAGTTTTGAACCTGTGCCAAAAGTGTTATTGTGCTATTTTTTACCATATTGATGTAAATATCCTAGATACCGGAGTTCCTTTAGTTTAATCATTTACTTTAATTCTCCACTACTGGTTTAAGGCTCCCATATATGTCTATATACATGCGTAATATATGACTTTTAAGAAAATGAAATAAATATTGTGCATTTCCTTGCAATGGTCTATTAGTTTGCAAGGTCTTAAGTTGGCTTAGCTCTCTACCAATTTGGTAATAAAGTTCTAATTTCTACTAATCTTTGATTCACAGGATGGATATATAAACTTTATATGGGACTGTTGGCAGTGTTCTGTACAAACTCCATTAACATTCATGCTGGTTTAAATGGTTTGGAAGTTGGGCAGACAGTTGTCATTGCGTTTGCAGTAAGTACTGAATAAGCTGTAGTAATGGGGATCCGATTTTCATTTCTTGATCGTGATATGTAATAGTAATTTTGCAGATCTTGATTCACAATGTCATGCAAATTGGAGCATCGACAGATCCCGAGTACAAGCAGGCCCATGCATTTTCTATTTATCTTGTTCAACCCCTATTGGCAACATCCTTAGGGTTGCTTGCTTACAATTGGTAATTTATCACGTTTTAAAGAAATTCATGTTTGTACCTGTTTTTCCTTTTATGTGTAGGTAACTTTTCTCAACACTTTCTGTTGGCTTGCTTGATTTAGGTACCCTTCATCGGTTTTTGTTGGAGATACCTATACATATTTTGCTGGGATGACTATGGCTGTGGTTGGGATTTTAGGCCATTTTAGGTGTGTACTTGTTCTAAGTTTCCATCTTTTGCATTCCACCTTCTGGCTCAAGTTCACTGTATACATATATATATATATATACAATTCCGAACTTTCATTCATACAATTGCTATATTTTTTTTTTTAAAAAAACCCCATAGAAAAAAGGAAGAAGCCTACAAGAACGATATTCAATTCAAAACAAGATGATCTAATATATAATTACTAAACAACTTTGTCATTCGGGCCGAGAAACATGGAATCTTATGAAAGACCTCACATCTTTCGGAGATCTCTTAATCCCTCGAAAAATTCTATCGTTTATCTCACCAGTCACCACAAAATCCCAACAACGTAGCACACACTCCAGCTTGCCACAATACTTTTGTTTTTCTTGAAATGGGAGTTTTTGTGGGGCATTTTTTGGGGGGTTTGGGGAAAGAAATAAAATAATTTTTAGAGGGTTGGAAGAGACGATATTTAATCCCTCATTAGATTCAATGTTTCTTTTTGGGACTTTTTGAAACTCTAAACTCTAATGTAATTATTCTTTAGGCATGGAGACCAATTTTATAGGTTGCCTCATTCTTTTACGAGCTTTCCTTTTTGTTTGCCTTGTTTTTGTTTCTCATGAAAGTTTGGTTTCTTAAATAAATAATTGGCGACTATGAAAATAAATCCTCTAGTACTTTGTCATGGCATATGTTCAAGTATTGGGATGTTGTATAATCGAACAGTCCGTAAGCGGCAGTCTCGTTGGTTGAGGTTTGGGGCTTTCAAGGCATGTTTTCCTTGGAGGTCTCAAATTTGAGCAACACAAGTAAGCTTAATTTTAAAATTGTTTGTTGTCTCCCAGGCCCAAGCCTTGGGACAAGTGTGGGTGCCGCTGGGTATTGTGGGATAAAGCTTAGATTTCCGGGTCTAAAAAAAAAAAAAAAATTGGACCCTATTTCCACTAGTTTTAGTCCATGTTTTTTCTGAAGAAACTCACTAGTTTTAGTTCATGTTTTTTCTTAAGAAAATAAGTTTTCATTGAGAAAAATAAATGAAGGTACAATTAAGACATACAAAAAGTGCTCACAAAAATAGAAGTCCTGACACTAACTTAAGATACATATTCCAATCCAAGAGGATCAAACCCATGATTAAGTTATGATTTTCGTTACTTCACTTATCCCTTGTTTTGATTGAGGAATTTCTTTTTACTCTGTTTTCTGCGGCAGTGAAACTCTTCTGATCTTCTTTTTCCCTCAAGTTCTAAACTTCCTTTTGTCACTCCCACAGGTTTGATCCTCTTACCTGTGTAAGACTTATCTGAATACATTCATTGTTTAACGTGCAAATATATGTGTTTGCAGTTATTTGGATTCGTTGCATGTCCACGTCATCGGTTGCCTAGGTATTGGCTATCCTATCCTATTATTCTTCTTTCCCTTTTTGAAAAAAAAGAAAAAAGAAGATATTCCCCTGCATAATTTAGTGTCCAATATCTTCTTGTTTCTCAGATTTGATCCTCGGACTGGACTACTGACTGGAACAAATGATGGAACACTAGTGAACTTTTTCTTGCGAATATTTGGTCGAAAGACTGAGAAATCACTTTGCACCTACCTTCTTGTTTTCCAGGTGATTTCTTTGCCTTTTTTTTTTTCCGTGTATACAAGGGCAACAAGAATCAGAAAGAAAGAAAAACTGTTTCCATAAGCTTGTCTTAGATTGTCCCCAAGAGGTGGTGCAGTGGTCGAAAGCTTGGACTTTGTGGATATGCTCTCCTTAAAGTCCTAAGTTCGAGACTTACCTGTGACATTAATTTGTAGACACTTCCCGTGTTCCCATTCTTTCGATGTCTCCCCGTACCTGGCCTAGGGATGGGCGTGGTTACTCCGGGCATAGTGGAGCAAAGCTCCGATCTGTCGGTTTCAAAAAAAAAAAATGCTTGTCTTGGATTATATATATATGTGTGTGTGTGTGTAAATGATCCTTTGTAGTTGCTGAATAAGTTTTCCAGTAAGGAACTGTTAAAGTATGTTAAATTACCAATCAACTCAAAAGCTTAAGCTGGTGGTTTGAGGTAAATTTAATAATATCAACCAACACTCTACTCAATTGTGGGTTTTGAAATTTGAGAAATGCCCTACAAGTGGACTTTAATTTTGATTGGGAATGAAATGACTCGGCAGTGGTTCGAACTCAGAACTTCTTGCTCTAATACCATATTAGAGAATATGGGGTTCCACCTCAAAATCAATTGGCAATGAGAGGAGTAACTCATATCTCCTTTATATTGTTGTTGGACTCTCCACTTTTCCAATGTGGGACATCCTAACATGACCTTTCCAGATGGTTCTCCTTTTAGGCTCACTAATCTTGAATCGAATCTTAATTTCATTTTTAGTGGACCGATACCCATTTGAACTTTATGGGCTCTGATACCATGTTGAAGTATGTTAAATTACCAATCAACTCAAAAGCTTAAGTTGGTGGTTTGGGGTAAATTTAATTAGAGAGCAGTTTGGGTGCAGCTGTGGCTGCACCCAAACTGTGGCTGCCCCTGATGTGGCTCTTTTAGAGCCACACA